>JALBZD010000764.1:0-16898 GCA_038050675.1 Globisporangium cylindrosporum | reverse complement strand
ATAAACAGGCAATCAGATCGCAGGAACTGCTGATCCCCCTCACCACGAGTCCTTGTGGAAGTCGTGTAACACACGCTTCCTCACTCTGTGTATCGTGCTGAGTAACTCGGGAACGCCCGGTTACACCCGAAGCACGGCGACTTTCAGCTCGTCCACGCTGTTGTACTGCCTTCCACCGTGATAGACTGCTCTGACAAGCTCTCCCCAGGCGTTTTCAACGGGATTGAGGTTAGGTGAGAGCAATGACCACTCGAGAACCTTCACATTGATGTCCTGTATACACTCCTGGGTAGCGCGTGAGGCGTGAATGCTAGCATTGTCATGCTGAAACACGTAGTTGCTGTCATAAACCTCATCGCCAAAGGGCAGGAGGTGTGTGGTCAGGGTCTGCTGGTAGCCGAACGAGTCCTGACGGCCTGACAAAATGGCTAGCACTGTAGTGCCACGCGCGGAAATCCCTCCCCACACCATAATGGACCCCCCTCCGTTCTGCCGGCTGAAAAATGTCTCTTTCTCGGCTCGGAGATCGTGCCAGTAGTACTGTGCACCATCAGGACCATCTAGGTTGAATTTTTTTCGTCTGAGAAGACGACGTTGTTCCAGTCGACGCGCTCGCGGATCATCTTTCTTGCCCAGTCGCATCTGGTCTGCCTGTGCCTCGCCGTCAGCTTTGGTGTCTTGATGCGCTTGCCCCATTGCATATAAGGCGCGTTGTGCAGCTCCCGCCGTACGGTACGATCAGAAACAGGTAGCAACAACTCAGCTTTAAGACGTTTTGACGTCATCCCGTCTTGCTTAGCTGCCCGAAGTAGTTTTCGGCGATCACGTTTACTCAGTTTGGCTGATCTCCCAGGCCGCACTCGCGTCCCATACGCTTCAGGATTCTTCAGAAACTTGCGGCCAACATCGCAAGAACGACGCACTGCTACTGCGATCTCGGAAGTCGTCAATCCATCCCGCTTGTGGGCCAAAATCTGCCCTTGCTCGACATCCGATAAGTGCGTTCCCTTTGGCATGAACGCAATATTGTTTTTCACAAAATAACGGTAGATTTAGGCTGCCCGTGTCATGAGAATTGCGAAACAGGTATCATTTGCCTCTAGAACGTTCTAGAAATCTAAATAACACGGGGTCTTTACAAATACTTTGTACTTGTGACCAAGCCATTTCGGGCACTCATTCCGGTTCGACCACTAAACGAAATTCGATGCGGAAAAAAATGGCACCATCCTTTAGAACACGATTAAAGAAGTGTTTTGACTGATTTTCAGCTCAAACGCACGCTTCTTGGCTGAGAAATTCACCAAAGTAGCGATTTGTTATACTTATGGCCAGCACTGTATTAATTAATAATCCGTCTTCAAAAAAACTACATCAATATAGCTCGCAAGGTGATGATATCTGTCAACAACCTCCGGGAACCACAGGCACATATGCACACCATCATCCGTTAAACGCTAGCAGCACGTGTGCTCTGTGTACGCATCACACTTTAGTGAAAAGCAACGCTGGGAGTAAACTGAGTGGAACCAAATGTTTGTTCCACAAGTATTCGCGTTCAGTAAACGCGGAGGTCGCCACAATCACTCACCTATTGTGCAGTGCGTTCAGCGGAGTCAGATAGCCAGCCCCACGAGTAGGGGAAAATATAGCAACGACGAGCAGAGTTCGTAGCATCTAGATTTTTCATAATTGAGAAAGGTACTAAGGCTACCTGAACCTGCTCAAGTGTAGAGCTGGACCATTACTATTCGTTTGTCGATAACTCCTACTCGTATTGACAACCTCTTGTGCTGGATGTACAACGCTCAAATGAAGCTCACGACAATATGGTGTTCGCCCTTCTTGTATAGAGTTGAAATATGTCATATCATTTAGTTGGTGTGCTCACGACATAAAAAAAGGAGCGAGGTGGCTCTGCAATGCGTTGATAACGTCCCACAAATAATCGCGACTATTTCTAATCGCTTGCGCTGCGGAATACAGCGTCTTCATCATTCGTAACCTTATGTGTGGTACTATTCCAGGCACTACCATCTTCCATATCACACTCAAGACCACACATTCCCTTTTTTTGTAGTGTTACATGAAGCCGCACATGCCAAACTGAAAAGTCTAAGAAACGTAAATGGATCGGACCAGCATGATGCTGCCGCCGAATTTTATTTACAGTTATCCGCATTTACAGTTTGTTTGCTGAATCTTCACATTCAGGTTACGTCTGGACTGCAGCTTGCTCAATAAATAAATCCAATAGGATATGTGTCTCTCTATCTACCTCTGCGAGCTTGCACTCAAAATGGATCCATGTTTGTGTGCAGAATGCGCGGCTGGGCCTGCAAACCAAGGACCTAAAAAGTAGTGCTCCAAGAACTATATAGTGCACTTCCTTCATGGTATCTAACAAGAGTACTCCTGCAGAAATATCCTAGGTAATAGAAGTACTGTAAAAAAAAGCAACATTACTACAAAACGAGTTACTATTTTGAACTAACTATGAAATCCTGCCCACGACATGCTTTGTGCATCCAATAGGCTGGACGTTCAGTTGGCATCATCCTCATAGAGAGCAACACAGAAACCCGAGGCCGCTCTCGAACTCACTCAGGTTTCTGAGCCGCCTCTCTCTTCGTTATCACTTTTATTCATTAGGAGTAATTTGCGCAAGGCGAAACGGGCGACCTACAAATATTACTCCACGTCTTTTGTTTTTGCCCCAAATGACCCAAATGACCCGAACGGAAGGAGTCAACATGCGGGACTCTCACCGAGGTGCACCGAGTATTACTCCTTCGGACGTGATCAAAGTCGAGTCACTGGATTGCAATCAGTTAGCCCCCTGTCCCACGAATCGTCCTCTTACTTTTACAGATCAGAGATCGGAGAGAAATAACTTGCATCAGTTGATTTAGCACGAAAAATATCCTATTTTAAGAAGCTTGAATCATTTTACGCCGCAGCAGTAATAATGTATTGATTGGACTGGAAGCATTGCACTGTTTTAGCTGGACAATGCACTATAACCCAAATCCTGCTCTACCACGTGTGCATAAAAAGACCGAGTCTAGTGTGGAAAAGTTGACAGGGTGGGGTATTGTGGTTCTCGTCGGATGACCCGTATCGCTTTCAATCACCGTTTATTTGTAAGGGATACCGTTCAGCCCAGCCGAATAGCCCAGTGGTGGACATGAAGGAGATGGGCACGTCACAGAGTCAATCACTCTGGATGGTTTGCCCGTCAACCACCTGAGGATTTCGGTAGACCGAGAAATGGGGATTCCCTCGCTGACTTGGCTTTTATATGGTAGAGTCCATCTTTTCGCTATGTCGCTTCCGAGGCCCATCACTCTGGCCATGTGGCCGCAATCTCTCAGCTCACTGATAAACGACTGCGAAGCGCGAGCTCTCTTTCGATGTTGAGTGTTGCGGGGTCACTCTCTGTTGGTCGCTCTATCGTTGTCCAAGGACACTCATCCGTCCGATTGCCGCCGCCAGCAGCGAACGAACCAGCAGGCAGGTCCAGCAGATCCATCGAGATACTCAGTTTAGAATTCACGGTCAAGCACACAGGCATCTACCACTCTGCTGAGCATGGCCGCAAGCAAGGACAAAGACGCCAGCAACGCGTACGTGCGCGTGCAGACCCCGCGCGCGTCGGTCGCCAAGACCAACGCGCCGCTCGATGAGAAACCCGGCAGCCTCCCGAACCCGCTCGACTCGGCGAGCTTGCTCTCGCGCGTGACGCTTTGGTGGGTCAACCCGCTCATCCGCAAGGGCTACGGGTCGCCGCTGCTCGAAGAAGACGTGTGGCGGCTGCCCAAGGTCGACGGCTCCGTCGTACTGCAGGATGCGTTCGATCGCTACTACCAGCAAGAGAAGGAAAAGCGCCAACGCGTCGGTAAGAAAGATGAGTTCACGCCGATCCTCAAGCCACTTTGGAACGCGACCAAGGGCAAGATGACGCTCGCCATCGTGCTGCACTTGGTGAGCGCGGCACTCACGATCATGCAGCCGCTGCTCATCAAGTCGGTACTGCTCTTCCTGCAGGGCAAAGACAACTTTTTCGGGATTAAATCCGGCTACGGACTCGCGGCAATCCTCGTCGGCGTCACCTTCATCGGTGTCTCGACGCTCGATTATGGGATGTACTTGACCACTCGCGCGGGTCTCAACGCGCGTATGATCGCAGTCAACAGCGTATATCAGAAGATCCTTAAGCTCACGACCACTGCGCGCCAGTCGATGAACAGCGGCGACATCATCACGCTCGCGGGCGTCGACAGCGAGCGTCTCTTCGAGGCGTACGCGATCGGCATGTGGACGGTCGTGTCGCCGCTGATGGTTGTCGTAGTGTGCATCTTGATTGGCGTGGAGATGGGCTGGTATGTCGCGCTTGTGGCTGCGGTGAGCTGCGTGACAATTTTCGTCTATGCCATGAACAACTCGCGCAATATCGGTCTCTGCCGTCGCGAGATCCTCGGTATTGCCGGCGAGCGCGTCAAAGTCACGAACGAAGTGCTGCAGGGCATCCGCGTGATCAAGATGTACGCCTGGGAGGACTCGATCACTGAGCGCGTGCGCAAGATCCGCGAGCGCGAGATCGCCGTGATCCGCAAGTACAACTACCTGCGCGTGAACAACTCGATCGTGCTCTCGATGGCACAGACGTTCATGGTCGCGCTCTGCTTTTTCGTGTATGTGTACACCGGTAACGACATCGACGTGCCAACGGCGTTCACGCTGCTCGCGTTTGCGAACGTGTGCCGTATGCCGTTTGGTATCTTCTCGAACGCTGTCGTGTTCGCGTCGGAAGCTGTCGCGTCCATGCAACGCATCTCCAAGTTCCTCGCTTCTGACGAAATCGAAGTGAACTCGAACCAGGGCAAGAGCTTCCACGATGACTCGTCTGTGATCGAGATCCGCGACGGCGACTTCAGCTGGGCCAAGGCGGTCCCTACGTCCACGGCCAACGAAGATGCCGATGCTGGCCCCAACATCTCTGCTGACCAATCGCCACACAACCTCATTCTCTCCAACATCAACCTAGCGATCCCGAGTGGCTCACTCACGATCGTTGTCGGTGCGGTGGGCAGCGGCAAGACAAGTCTTGTGAACGCGCTGCTGGGCGAGATGTACCAATCTCGCGGCGCGTGCGTCGTCAAGGGCAACGTCGCGTACGCCAGTCAACAGGCGTGGATCCAGCACAACACTGTGCGCGAGAACATCTTGTTCGGCACGCCGTTGGACCAAGACTACTACGACCGAGTCATCTCGGCGTGCCAGCTGACGCGCGACCTAGAGATCCTCGAGGACGGCGACGCCACGGAGATCGGCGAGCGCGGTATTAACCTTAGCGGTGGTCAGAAGGCTCGTGTGAGTCTCGCACGCGTGATGTACCGCCGCAACGCTGACATCATGATCCTCGACGACCCTCTGAGTGCGCTCGACGTGCACGTGGCGAACTCAGTGTTCTTCGAGTGCGTGCTGGGTCTTGTGAAGGGAAAGACGCGTTTGCTGGTGCTCAACTCGCACTACCATTTGTTGCGTCATGCGGACCGGATCATCGTGCTCGCGGACGGCAAAGTGGTCGGAGATGGCACGTACGAAGATGTGAAGAGCACGTTCACGTACCTGGAGGACCAATCACACAGCAAAGCGACTGCGTTGGGCGAAGGTGCGGCGACGGACAACTCGACCAGCCAAGAAGATCTGGATGCGAAGAGTGTTGTGGAGGTGGTCATGCTGAATGACGGCGAGAGCGAAGACAGTGACCTGCTCACTGATGCGACGTACGACGAAGTGCGTGACTCGATCGCGTACTCGGAGACACCGGAGACCATGGAGAGGCTGAGTCTTAGTCGCATCAGTGGCGCGAACAGCAGAGCCTCAAGACGCATCAAGAGTATCAAGAAGGATACGGACGACAAGGAAAAGGGATCGATGATGCTCAAGGAAGACCGTCAGATAGGCAACATTGGCTGGCGCCTCTACGCCGAGTTCTTCGCGACCTCGGGCTACAACGGCACGGTGCTTGGTGTTCTCGTGTTTATCGCGTTCGCGGTCGGACAGGGTGCGCTTCTCGGCTCGGATTACTTCTTGACCTACTGGTCGAATGGCTCGATGAGTGACACGTTCAGCCAGAAGTCACTCTTGTGGCTGTACATCAGCATTGTCGCCACCGCGACGCTGCTGGCGGTGTTCCGCTCCGTGTTCTTCACTGAGATCTGCATTCGCTGCTCGCAGGCGCTGCACGCGTTCTACTTCCGCATGGTGCTGCACGCGCCAGTGACGACATTCTTCGACATCACGCCTGTGGGTCAGATCCTCAACCGCTTCTCGCGCGATCTCGATACGATTGACAACCCGCTGCCGTACTACGCCATGAATTGCCTCATGTTCGCGATGACGACGCTCTCGATCTTCATCGTGTGCGCTGTGACCACGCCATACACACTCATCCTGTACGCGCCATTGTTCGGTGCGTGCTACTATATCCAAAAGTACTTCCAGGCATCTGCGCGTGAGCTCAAGCGCCTCGACGGTGTCACCCGCTCGCCATTCCTCAACTTGGTCGCGGAAACGATCAACGGCATTGAGAGCATCCGCTCGTTCCAGATGACGGACAAGTTCTCGGTGCGATGCAGCGAGCTCTTGGATTACAACGCCAAGTTCTTCTTCATGTACCAGTCGTCGTCCAAGTGGTTCGCGCTGCGTCTCGACTGGCTCGTGGCGACCGTGGTCAGCGTCGTATCATTCACGTGTATCGCCTCGCGCGACTCGATTGGCGCGGCGAGTGCTGGTATTGCATTGACTTACGCGATTCAACTGACCATGCAGTTCCAGCGCCTGATGACGTTGGGCACGATGACGGAGAACTTCATGACGTCCTTTGAGCGCATCTCGTACTACAAGCACCTCGAGACTGAGGGTTCGTCGCGCGAGATCACTGCCAAGCCTGCTGCGTCGTGGCCAGAAAAGGGAACCATCACGTTCGAGAACGTCTCGCTGCGCTACCGCGACGGACTGGAGCTCGTGCTCAAGAACGTGTCGTTCTCCATCACCGACGGTGAGAAGATCGGCGTCTGCGGTCGCACGGGCTCGGGCAAGAGCACGCTCATGAGCGCGCTGTTCCGCGTGGTAGAGTGCGCGGCTGGCCGCATTCTGATCGATGGCGTGGACATCTCGACCATCAAGATCCAGGACTTGCGCGCCAAGATGACGATCATCCCGCAGGACCCCGTGCTATTCAGCGGTTCGCTGCGTCTGAACCTGGACCCTTTCGATGAGAAGTCGGATGACGAGGTCTGGAGCGTGCTGCGCAAGGTGCACCTGTTCGACGACGTGAGAAAATGGGGCCAGGGACTCGAGTACGAAGTGGCGGAGAAGGGAGACAATCTGTCGGTGGGTCAGCGCCAGCTCGTATGTATCGCACGCGCGTTGCTGCGCCAAAGCCGCATCATCGTGCTGGACGAGGCGACTGCGAACGTGGACCAAGAGCTCGACCGCTTGATCCAGGTGGCGGTGAAGGAGAACTTCCAAGACAAGACCGCGATGACCATCGCGCATCGTCTCGAGACCATCGCCGACAGCGACCGCATCCTCGTGCTCGACCATGGCGAGGTGCAGGAGTTCGACTCGCCCGCAAACCTGCTCGCCAAGTCGGACGGCATGTTCGCATCGCTGATCAACAGCACGAAGGAATAACTAGCCGGCTTAGATAGTCTTGCCAGCTCACCTCTCTCACAATTTAGAAAGATATACAGGTATAACAAGCAACACTAAATCACACAAAATAAATGAACCATTTTCAAACATTTGGCTTGCGCGTCCGTGTTTCTGGCTTGATGTGAGCTTGAGTTGCCACTTCCGAGCCTGTCCGAGAGACCTAGGAAGGTCTCTCAGACAAGCGCTGAACGAAGAAGCCTGGTGTTCGCCAAAGACTGTGACCGTGTGCTTGACAACGCGAAGCCCTAGAGTCGCCTTGCAGCAGCTGAAGTGGAGGACAAGTAGAAGCGTCACATCGATGAGCTGGCGAGTGAGAGGCGAGAGCAGCGGCACAAATTGCAGGTGCAGCCGCACGTGATTCGCCGTTGATGCTGCAAGTAGAGGAGCTCACTCAACCTGACAACCGAGTTGCTTCGTCAGCTTCGTGATCGCTGTGTCGACAATATCCATCTGTCGTACGTCGCATCGTCAGCGTTGCTACACTGCGTGGACGAAGAAGCTCGTACGACGACTGCATGAAAGTGCACGGATTAATTACGCTCCATCGTGCTCCGCATCCCAGCGTCGTCACTCACGCGTGTCGTTTGCTTTCCGCGGCGCGCGCATATCGACACCACCACGCGAGGTGGCGTAAACACATCCCAGACGCCGTCTTCGTCTCGTAGAGAAAGCCTCACTATCCAGACACGGCGGCACACATCACATCTCATCATGCGCATGCGTCCGCTCCATCTCTTTTGCTTGTATTTGTATCTTGTATGCGGATTGAGCCGCGAAAATGTGTTCTCTGCCGCCAACTTCAACCAAAGTGCCACTTCACTTTGTTATTCTGGATGGTACGGTATCTCTCCTCATGCTTTCTATAGAAATTAATTAACTGGAGACCCCAAATGCGCACGGATACAAATAGGTACCAGCGCTTATATAGAAATGAAGAAATGGACGGTGATGATCCATTTTTTATTTATTTTTTGGGCAGCTGCTCGTCCTTGAGAAAGACTCGCACAAGTCGCTGACTGGGATGATATATTATCTCGCAAATAATCTGTCAAACTCGCATCACATTCCTGCAGCCATCCATCATTTGCATCATGCTCTTTTTTGTGTGCACGTTGTTTTTTTCGACCAGGTCCAGCCAGCGCTTTTTGGTCGAAAGGAGTCAGCGGGGTTGCTCCCTGAGGGAGCAGAGGACTGTCGCTCGCGTTGAGCCACCCAACGACACTATCCACAGTTTTTGAGGCACGATATGTGTTTTCACCAAACCTGCTTGCCTTACAGTGAGCTGAAAAATACTACTTCTGGACACTGCCTCTATCCATTGTTGTTTACCATTCTCAAAATGCTGCGTGCGATACATGTTGATCCGTCTTTTCTTTGTGAAACTCGTCCAGTGCGTGGCAAAATCAGGGTGGAATCGATGTAAAACAATAGCACCCAAAAGTGTACTCATGTCTATCCAGTATCGGGCTATTTGCTCATAGGCACCACCTTTTCTTGAAAACAGCCTATCTGGTCTTGATACAAGAAACCTGCACAAACCAGCGAAAAATGCTTGCGAGCCTGCACTTGACGCTCGTGTAGCGCAATCTCCAGCAACCCGCACTTCTCATTTTCTCGCATTTTCGATTAGACTCCGAGCGACAAGCGAGCAGCTCCGTACGCTGCTCCTTCCTTCGCATTAGCTGGTGCCGAGGGACCCCAGCGCGAGAACCAGCGCAGGTGCAGGTGCTGTAGCAGTAGCAGCAGTAGGTGAGCGATGGGGCTGCGCGAAACGCAGTCGCTGGAGCTCGCGCACATCCCACGACTGCTCCGCGAGCGCGAGCCCGCGCCAAACTCGTCGTCTTCTTCCTCGTCGTCCTCCGCGTTGTCTCACCGCGCCAGCGCAGGAGACACCGACAGCTCCGCAGTAGTTACCAGTGAAGACCCAGTCGCAGAACTCACGATGACAGCGTCGTTCGAGGCGCAGTGGGCTAAGCGCAAGGCGCAGTTCTACTCGCACTTCAAGTCAATGAGCGACGGCGACAAGACTGTGAGCATCGATGGCGAGCAGGCATCGGAGAACCCGGTAGCAGACGACTCAGCAGCCAGCGCTGCAGCGCACCATGCGGACTCCAAGTGCCATGTGTGCAACGTCGCGCTTCGATTGCTGCGGTTACGTGTGAGTGTGCCAATGTATTTGTTTATGCGCATATGGTTTGTCGGTACACTGACCGATGATGTCGCTTTGTTTCTAAACATGAAAATAGCATCACTGTCGCAATTGTGGACTATCCGTCTGCGGCGTGCACAGCAAGAACCAGGTGCCGCTGCCGCACCTCGGCATCATGAAGGAAGTGCGCGTGTGCGATATCTGCACGCGGCAGCTCGTGCAGCGGCGCGCAGGGTATCGAAGTCCGAAGAAGCGTCGTAGCTCTTCGCAACGACGCTCCACTGACGAGAACGATGAGCTGTCGCCGCTCATGGCGGACAAGCTGCCGGGTACGCCGGTTAATGGCTGCGCTTCACCACCGTCGTCTGGGGCGGGATTCTCTTCATTGGTGGACTCGCAGTTGTTCGGTCACATGGACGGTATCCTGTACAGTTGCACACTGGAAGAGCAGGACAACACGGTGGACGACATTTTGTATCTCGGTACGTTCACGATGGGCGGTCGTTCATTTGTGAGTCGCCGCATGAGCGCGAACGTGGCGATCTGGAAAGACCGCACGTTCATGCTCACATCAGCGGAGATGCTCTGCTTCAAGGCGACAGAGGACACTGCAGCGCTGGGTGAAGTGCGCTCGTCGGTGCACTTAACAGAGATCCTGCATGTTGAAGTGAACGATCAGTTTCCGCGAATCATGACGGTGATCCGATCCGACGGCCGCATTTTCCGGATTCGAGCCAAGACGCCCGAACAGTGCCAGGAGATCGCAGTCGCGCTCAAGAAGGCGATGCGACTCTTCCAGGATGCGATGTACAAGCTGCAACGCGGTCCGCAGCCGGAAGACAACTGCATCAGCTGCGTGACGATTCAGCACGAGTCGTCATTGCCAGAGCAGGTCGTGGTTGCAGCCCCCGAGATTGGCGAGGTATTCCACGTGGACATGTACCCGTCGAGCATCCTCCGATTGTACGTGAACGGTCCGAATGCGAACGGCGTGGCGCTGTATTCGTGCGAGATGTTGTCGAACCGTACGTTTCGAAATCACGTTGTTGAGGCAGACCCGTTGCCCTCAGCGCCTGGTGCCGAGGTGCTGCACGTGACGCTGCACGCGGAGGACGTGCCTCCGAATGCGTCGTCGAAGGAGAACCGTCGCAACTTTTGGGCGCTCATCGCGTTCCTCGTGGCGCTGGCGTCGGCGATGAAAATGGCGCGAGTGACGTCCGTGGAGCTGCTTGCGTGGCTGATGGCACTTGTACTGGTGCTCACGCGCTTCCACAACCCAATTAGCCTGCTGATCACGACGAAGCGATTGCATTTCTACCGCAAGTTCAGTGTGAACTGTGTGCAGATCGTCATGGGGAAGAGCGACGAGAGCACGGAAGGAAGCAGCGAAGAGCTGATTCCCGATGACGAGCTGGACTCGCGGTTCCTGGAAGGCTGCAACGGCGAAGTGGATGAAGCAAAGCGCCGATACGTGAAGACGATGCAGTGGCGCAAGGAGAACGACATCGACAACATTTTCTTGCGTCCTGCGCCGCATTTCGCTGCGATGAAGGAGAGTTTCCCGCACTACACGCACAAGAAGGACAAGCTGGGTCACCCGCTGTCGATCGAGTACTTGGGCTCGATGAAGAAGTCGATGGAGCACTTTCTGTCGCGCGGCGTGACGGAAGCGGACGCTGTGATACACAACATCCTGATGCAGGAGTTTTTGTGGAAAGTGATCGACCCGCGACCGTTTCCGGAGGGCGTGATGCTCAAGATCTACGATATCAAGGGCATCTCCATGAGCGACGTGAGCGGCGACGTGTTCAACTACATGAAGCAGCTGGGCGAGATCGTGGCCGAGTACAACCCGGAGCGCATCTACCAAGTGTTCATCATCAACCCACCATCGTGGTTCAACTTCATCTGGAAGCTCGTCTCGCCGCTCATCAACCCAAAGACGCGAGAACGTGTGCACGTGCTGCGCGGCCAGAAAGACATCCAGAAGGCGCTGCTCGAGTTCATCGACCCGGAGAACTTGCCTGTCGAGTACGGCGGCACGTGTCGGTGCGAGGGCGGCTGCGCGACACATTCGCCAGAGGAAACGGATTTGCGCGAGTACATTGAGTTTGTGAACAGCTACACTGGCGTGCCAGGCGATGCAGTCATCAGAGAAAAATTTGACAGGATGTGCGTAAAGTATCACGCGCAGCTCCCAAAGGACAGTTTTGGAGCGATGGATGGCGGTGCCACAAGTGTGTTGTCGCCGACACAAACAGAGATGTAGGTGGCGCGTGTTGCATGTTTACCAGACTCCAAAGGCGGTCAGTCAATCGATCGCTGTGAAAAAATATAATTATTGCTTTTCGATGCTGATAGATACCGATGCATGCTGTGTAGAATTGTGGCTGCTCCTCTGTGCGTGAAAATTCAGCTTTTCTCTTCGAGCTGGCGCAGATCCAGGAGATGGCGGAGCGTCGGTCGTCTGGACATTTTGAGTACAAAAACTTCGGGTTAGATACCGTCGGTGTGAGTGACTAGTGCTTGAATTGCTGATAGCACGTACCCGTGAGGACAGTTCCACGGCTGCTCCAGCCCCGACAGGTTCCGCACAATCTGGACAGGGGTCACAAACCAGAGTTAGCAAACACAATTCCGAATATTTTTATACTAGAAATGCGCAGGATATTTTATAAGTACCTTCTGCATCTCCTCCTTGTGCAGCGCAGTGCCGATCATGATGGAGCTCCTGCACGCGCGCGAGGCGAACATGGCCATGATCTTGGGCAGGCGGATGCTTGACGCGTTCATCGGCGCGTCCATCAGCAGCGACGCCAGCTCTCGAATGTCTATTACGCACAACACAGAGACACATCAACAGTTAGGATCAGATAAACGATTCAGCTATGGTACGACAACAGTATTCAGCACAAAGCGTGACACGTACCTTCGACGCCAAACTGCGTCTGCTTCGTGAACGGCAGTGAGAGCAGCTTGAGCTTCTTGGTGGCCGCGGCCTCTTTGTTGACCAGGAATGTGAAGCCGTTCTTCGCGAAGACGTCCAGGTAATCCATCACGACCATTTCTTCGCCCGCCGTGAGCTCCAGCGGCAGCGGACGCACGAGCGGCTGCTGGTGAAGTACTGTCGTCTGTTGCAGTGTCTCGTAGTTGAACTTCTCATCGCTCGCGTGCTGGTCGATGATGAACATGTCGTCGTCCAGCTTGCCGATAATGAAGCCGAGGTTGAACTGCCCGAGTACCTGCATGCGCTTGAAGTCATCCTTCTTGAGCACGCGCTGCAAAGCAGCAGCGGCGACTTCGTTGTCCACTTCGAGGCTGCTGCTGGTACCGTTTTCAGTGTCGTCGCCTCCAGCGGAGCAGGTCTTTGGTACTTTGAGGCGATTCATGCGCTTCCTGCGTTCCAGTTCGTCCTTAACCTCCTCCGCGAAGAACTGCTTCCTCTGCTTCTTCATTTCGCTGAACGACCACTCGGACGCCTGCACACTGTCTCTGAATATCTCGCTCCGCAACCCCGAGTCTTTGTCGTTGCGATACACTTTTTGCTTCTTCGCACGCGGCTGCTGGACGATTTCTTGGATGACTGGCGATTCTGGTACGCCGTGAGTTCCGTTTGAGTGGTGGGGCGAAGAAGAAGAGCAGCAGCCCGCAAAAGAGTCCGTTGAATGGTTCTCTGCAGTTGAAATCAGTGCAGGCTGGTGGTGCTCAGTTGCATTGCTGCTGGAAACGTCTGTCGATGGGTGTCTTCTCTTTGGAGATAGTACTTCGACAATCACAGCATGAACCTTTTCGGGGCTCACACCGTGGTAACTGACACCACCACCACCGCTATTGGTGTCCGCCACACTTTGCGGACGAATGGTCGACATCTGTCCCTGGAATCTCGGATCATTGTCCATTGGTTCTTCATCTTGTAAAGCTGGTGAGGAAATGATCTCTTGGAGCTCTGTCGATGACGACGACCGCAGTCGCGAGGCTGGAGACGGTTTTGACTCATCGTTTCTATCTTCAGACTTCTTGGAAACACGCGTGAAACTCGACAGCAGCGGCTGGACAGTGAATGTACCGCGGGTCGGCTCGTAAAGCTTGTTGAGCTGGATCTTGAATGCTTCGATGATCTCAGCTTCCTGTATATGTGTTTCCCACAACCTTGTTAATTATGAGCATCACTTTTTCCCTTTTGTATAATGTAAACCTATAACATGACGCACGCACATGCTTGATGAAGGTCTCGCGTTTGTCTGGCGTGACGTTCACATCGTACTCGCCGAGTGGCAGCAGGAAATTCAGCACACATGCTGGCTTCTGCTTCATCTCGTACTGTCGCCACACTTCGTTCAGTGCTTTCGTGGCCTGCACGTTTACAGCAAAACAAATAACCATAGTTAGGTATACCTTGTGGAGTTCAGCAGCGAAGACTGAGCTCTTCTCTTGCCTTTGGGAGATCAAATGGCCGTCCGTTGATGAAAAAGAACTGGCGGTCGTTGTCGCTGCGGCCCGTGCCAGCGCCAACTTTCGACACGTAGCCCACGACCTGGCGCTTCTTCTCTAGCTGGGACGCGCTCATGTCATCGTCATCACTGTTGCCATCCTGCTTGCTTTCATCATCATCGTTATCTAAATCTTCATTTTGACTACTGAAAACTCTTTTTGCACCACGCGCTGATGTAGACGAAGAGGAGGCGAGGCGTTGCTTGGCTCGGATGCGCTGGCACGCTTCCGTCAGATCAATATCGACCGCAATCAGCGTGCGCACGAACTTGGTGCCGAACACACTCGCGATGTTGTCACCCATGCTCTGGTGCGCTTGCGTGGACAGTACCACCTGGCGTGCCGCGTTCTTCCCAGTCGCGTTGTACACGCAGATCTTGACGTTCGTGGAGCTCACAGCGTACGCCTGCAGCACTTTGAGCAGCTTCCCGTAGTGCTTCTTGATGTTGCGATGGAAATCCTTGTGACGCACCGCCAATGGCTGGAAAAGAGCGTACGAGCATACAGATGGGTTGAGGTGGAGAATAGAGACCTGCGATAGAAACTAACGATGTGGCAGACTCACCTTGAAGAGCTCTTCAATGATCACGGTTGTCCCCACTGGACGTGCTTTCGGAGTCTGCACACATGTGTTTATTTCAGCAATCAGAGTAGTAGTACGCAAGGTACTGTCGCATGAACAACAAGCACATTGACGAACCTGGCGCACCAGCTTGCCCGCTCCATCGAACTCCAGGAAAGCGCCAATCTCTTCTTCTTTCGTGCACGTGCACACCGAAAAGCTGGAGACCAGCTGACAGATCGAGCTCAGTGCCTCGCCACTGTAGCGTAAGCAGGCAATACATGTTCGACACAAGAGCATTCATTAGCCGTGCATATTCACAAAATCTGTTCGTCAATGCACGCGACAACAAGCACGATGCAGAGCAAAACAACGACCGCAATGCGTACCGGAAGCCAAACGACGCAACAGTCTCGATGTCCTCGAAGCGGCTAATCTTGGACGTATAGTGCTTGAGCGCGATCGTATTGTAGTTGAGCGGCGCGATGCCCGAGCCGTTATCGCTCACTTCGATCGTCTCCTTGCCAAACTCCTTGAGCTTCACTTCGATAAGCGTCGCGCCGGCGTCGAGCGCGTTCTCGACCATCTCCTTCACAGCCGTCGCGAGGTCCACAACCGACTGTCCGCTGCAGATGCGCTGCACGTCGCGCTTGTCCAGCACGCGGAGCGTCCGCGCGCCGGTTGCTGCGCTTGCGCTCTCCATGTCTGAGTTCTGTCACCGCGCGCACTGAGCTCTCCAATTACCCAATTCTACCAATTTGGCGCCATTTTTTAGAATGCGAGTTTAGAAATCCGTGCAGTTTAGAAATAGAAATACCGACTTAAACAGTTTAGAATAGCAACTGAGAGCTGGTATTCTACAGTTGAAGTGGAACCAGCTCAGGTACCGCATTGCAGTCACGGACTAGCTCCTGGTGTGTGCTTGAGCCCCTCTTCTTGCAGTGGCCCTGACGTTTTCCTGATGCTGCACATACTTCTCGCGATCTAAATTGGGTATGTGGTGCGGTCATTGCTACTGCTCTTGCGGTCGTTGAGCTTATACGCGAGTACGATTTCTCTATCTGGCGCGCTTCTCTCATAGATTGAGCTGCTGGTCAACGTAATACTCCCCCAACACCCACTTCGACAAACGAATAGCAAAGCGACTAGTGCAATCCACTCTGCAGATTGTGGAGAACGCAGCTTCACCAGTGATTGAACGTCACCAAATGGAAGTTGTATTCTCGATGGCTTTAGCCTTGGTCTTGATCCACGGAAACTGAAAGATAAAGTCGGTGCCTATACGCACATCAGATCTGGACGCACAACTAGAATCACACGTTACTCTAAGACGACGTCACCAAATATTATACAGTTAGCACTTACTAAAGTGCTTAGCCGAATTCTGCACGACATAGAAGATGAGGAAGATGAGCCTGCCTCATTACAACGAACACCACGAGTTCCAGGGTGCCGTAGGGCATGATACCACCTGAGGTGTTTCGAGAGCTCTTGTGTGTTGATATCTGTGGAGATTTATACCTGGAGCACTTGAGCTGATCGTGACCGACCAGCCTGTTTTTCTTTTTAGGTACCTTTGCTCTCTGGCAGCAGTGCTTGCGAGTGGGTGAGCGAGGGATGGCTGTAAAATGGTCTGTTGCGTCGTTCTGTCGATCAGTCGAAACTAGGCTCTGAATAACTACCCAAAATATTTTTGGCACATTAGACAACACTCGCAAATAGTGAGTAATTTCGATTGACAGATGATTTCGTGTACAGGCAAACCCCCCAAATTGAGACACCACTAAAATGACATACCCTTCCAAAACCGATTTATTTATTTTTTGACCAGCTTTTCATGTAGTTTGGAGGGACACCAACCACCAATCAGTCCGAACGCCCGCAGCCATACAGTCTTTGATCTGCTTTTCAATGAATTAGCGCACACACACAATAGAGCTGACAGCGAGCAGCGCGATGCCGACGCGGTCA
>JALBZD010000763.1:0-16941 GCA_038050675.1 Globisporangium cylindrosporum | reverse complement strand
AGACCGAGGTCCTTCATCTTCATGTACGTCACGGTTGGGCTCGTTCGATGGCTCGAATGTGTCGCGTCCGTGCTAATTGTACGTGTGCTGTGCTACAATGGTGCGCGTTGCAGGACATTGTTGCGCATCAGGTGAAGGCTAAGCTGATGCACAATAAGGTGAGGGTGTGCGATTGAAGTTCAATTCGTTGATACTTTGGCCCTTTCAATTTCTGATCATCGTTTCTTGTTATTTAGTTTGTCATTATAGACGACGAACTCCTCCTGAACGGGAGCATGAACTGGTCGGAGGCCGGCTACAGCTTCGAGCCATAGCGAAGCCACCGACCACCAGGCGAAACAAATTTGGGTGCAGAGCGGATCCATCACTGTCTAGATATAGTGTTTGTTGGAAGATCAATAAATTGATTCATAACGCTTCGAAAGCGTCCAATTCAGTCATTCTGCCTCACAGCCGCATTTGCATTAGGCGGAGTGTACTGGATTAGAAAAGCGGATTGCTAGTTCAAAACACTGTGCACAGTGCACAGGATAGTTGCTGCTTGTCGATGGAGAGGAAGAACAGAAGGATGGACTAGCTCCAGTTTTCAGTGAGGACCGCTGCCTGTGGTTTTTGGGTTCTCGGTTAGCTGGTGCTTTTTACCTTCAGTAAAACCACCGCAAGATATGTGTTCTTCCTCGCTCAACTCAATTTCTGAGATGGTTGGTGTCGTCGCTCGAGAGCAACAATCTCTGACTCAAATAGCTGAACTTGTGGCTTGGTGCATCGATCGATTATTTGTTCGAGCATGTGCTTTGCTGCTTCGCGACGCATTCGCCGCTGTTTGCACAACCGCTTCGTGTCCATGTCTGATGTCTGTGCTGCGCGCGAGAGAGAGCGCTTGTATCCATTTCCAAACTGCGTTTCTTTTGAGATTTTTTGGTCAAAAAGCGACATTTTGCGGTTTTTTGTTTGAAAAAAGTCGCGAATTATCTTCCTCGTTTCGTTGCGTCCTATCCTTTCCTATTATTGTGAAGGGGTTTTCTGATTGGCGACAAACAAAAACGTGCAAGTTGCACTGCAGCAGCGCAGGATGATGACTTGGCGTTCAGAGTCAGCTCTCTGTGTGCTTGTGCCGGTGATGCGCATCACACGCGCGGTTGTCGGGTGTTGCAGTGTGGACAGTAAGTCTCTTTTTAGCGAGCGCCCTAACACAACAACAGGCTCACCAAGCAGCCAATTGGCCAATCAATCATCATTGCAAATCGACGTGATGCATCCCATGGACACCCGAAACCACTCGCCCGCCTGCCTCGGCTCGGCCACCACCGCAGCCGCCACATGGCCCAAATTGTGTCCCCTCAGTGCAGCAGGTGAGCCATCTTGTAAGCGGCCGTCAACTGCTGCCCACGCACCACCTGCTGGTGATCAAAAGCGCGAGCGAGTCCCACGGCAACCAACACGCAGCCGCAAGTGCAAGTGTACAAGCCGTGCAAACTGGGACTTGCTTGGTTGGGCATTGAGAATTTGTGAGCCATTTCGAGAGTTTTGGAGCCATTTGGGATTTCGCAACCCATTTGAGTCACAGCTTGAAGTTTAACCAAGCACATCAGAAATACGTGATAAAGACTTTTTGTCTGTCCAGCTTCATCTTCGTATGCGTACAGTTTGTTCGTGTCTACTGTGTGAGACGGAATGAATGGCTGAGAGCGCTCGCTCTTCATTCACAGACTGATTGCGTCCATACTCATGTGCATGAGCTGCATCCAGAAGGACAACCTTGAAAATGCGAAATGCATGGTTAACACAGAAGAAAGCCACGGAAAGATCTACATCTGCATGTCATGGACATGGATGACAGATTGGCCAAAAGCGCGGAAAGATCTATCTGCTCGCTGTGTTTGAGATTGTCAAAATTAATGAACTTTGCTGTTTGTCAGCAAACGAAGTGTGAGGTCAGGGGGAATAAGCCGTAAAGATGCGAGTTGGCTCACGCGAAACAGAAAAACATGTCGCTGTTGCATACACACACGTGGCCAAGAGTATGTAAACAAGTTGAAGTGAACGATATTGGCAGGATCCAAACCTGCGTTGCGGTGGGTGTTGCGTAAATGGAAGCTGCAATCGCACTCACGAAGAGCAAGTTCGTCGCAGAGCGTCACACAAAGAAACACGCGAAACGAATGGCATGGAGAGAATGGTACGGAGAAAGTGGCACGGAGATAATGGCACGCGGCTCTCCTCCCAGTGGCAGTGCGAAACCTTCATAACAGATATCGAGGCTATTCCGGATTGATGTGTTGGAATATTAGATAAATTGTCGAAATGCTATTTTGCGATTTCAAAGAGGCAGTAAGAAACCAAAAGGGTTTTATTCCGCTTTTGTGGGTTCACTGTCACACTTCAGATTGCGCCAACCAAAAAGAAAACTGCCAGCCAACTAGCCACAAGACATGACGACGTGAAGATCGCTCGTACAATTTTACACTTGAAAGCAAGCTTCACACATTGATAGTTCTCCGACTGCGAGTAGTAATCGCACGTTCATCAGGTCGTGTATCCTTTGCCGTGATTCCGTGTACTCTTGACCAGAGCGATGCCTTTGTGAGCTTCTTCTTCCTCCTTGCAGTGAATGATCTTTGGCCACTGGAAATCTTTTCAGAACGTGTGTCTATCTCCTTTAGATTGAGTAAGATACTTGTGCAAATGCTATTCCTGCATCACGAAACAACCCTCAGGTAAAGCCATCTCACAGATTCTTCTTCGTTGAAAGAGAGACTGGACTGGAAGCTGTTGACAAACGGATGGCTACACCACCACTGTTGTTGCTCTCATGAGCAACAGCAGGATTATCAAACAGGATCGTGAGTGGGATAGGCGAGATGTGGCTTCCGAAGAACCAGGAGCGCAGAACTGCACCGAGAGAGTAGTGCGTCGACAACGCCTTGACGTAGCGGTACAGCCTAAAAACGAAGAACAGACACGACAGATTTCAGTCATACCATACTGGCACGTTTCGAAAGCAAAGAGCAAGCTCTTACCTCAAAAGCAGCGACGAAGCACTTGCTGCGATCGGCACCACTTGGAAGTACGCGTTTCTCGGACCTCTATCTCGCAGCGTTTCATTGTCGTCGTGATCTTGATTTCCGGGAGCTGTGATCTCACAGATTCGCTGCTGAGCTTCTGCATCACTTTGTCGCTTCTTTCCAACGCCAATATCGTGGATCTCGAGCGTCTTTGTTGGCGGCGCCAACTCGTTTCGTGCTTCAAGTTGAACTCCCGCAACGAAGAAGGTGGGATTCCACCATCGATAGAGGAGTGACACAACGGGGAGTGTGCGCAGACACACGACAGGGAACCAGAGCGCGGCTTGCATTACGAAGATGCTAAGCCGCACGAGACCAAAGTACACGAAGAACACCATGTTGGTCGTCACGATGAAGAACAAAATGGTGAACAGCAGTGTCCCCAGCAAGAGCTACAGCAAACAGAAAGCACAATTCGGTCAGTTACACAAACAATATCGCAGAGAAACACCATATTCAGCATTCGTACCTGGCTGACGTCGTACTCGCAGGAATCCACACGCTTGCGCAAAACGTTGTTCTTTTTGCCAAGGAAGAGCTTCCAAAGGGACGAGAAGAGCCCGAACTGCAGCATGTTGAGCTTGGTAAAGTATTGGTAGACCCAGTACGAGTTCCACGTGAAGAACACGAGCGTGTCTGCCAACAGCGTCAACTGCAGAGTAGCCCCCATGTTTCTCCAGCACAAATTGAACGCACCAGTTGCCCAGGAGCTCTGCAAAATCCAACTCCATGGAGCGTCACTACCGATTAGCAGCGACAACCCGTACTCCCACAGATCGAACCAAAGCAGGATTCCATTCCCGAGGATCGAAGCGAGCGGTGCATTGAGCTGTTGCACACAGAAAATAACAAGAGAAAACAATGTTAAGCGCTGCGATCAGAATATATATCTGTTGTGCAAGCGCAAGCTGCAGCCTCACTTTAAATCCTGCTGGAGCACCCATGAGCCACACCACGTTCGAGCGAAGGATCTCCAAGAACGCTGCTGGAGACCTTCAACACAAGCAAACAGAAATGTAAACACGTGAGCCAGAGTACACCAGGTATCTCATGCATATACCCATGATGAGAGCCAAGAACACTTACAGTTCTCGAGCCTGAAGCTGGGCGATGAGGATCTGGAAGACAAATCCAGCCAGGAGGCGACCAACAACAGCGTCTATCACCACGTAACAGCCGTAATTCCACGCATCGATTGCTTCTGCCACTTCAACATATCAATTGAAATACGACACAATTAATACTTGGCTCATGCCAAAGCTGCTGGGAGCACATTGAACGATTCCAACCTTCTTCATCTGTGGTCCGGCGGCTCTTTGAAAGCAAGTAGTGACTGCGCACAACACTTGGGAGTCGTGCCAGCGAGTGTAAGTGGAAACTCAGCAGCTCAAGGAACCGGAAACCGTCCTAAACCAAAGTTGCATGAGATTAGCAAACTCAAGGGATGTTAGAATAGTTCAGCAAATGGACATATCTCACCTTGGTAGACTTGCCTCCAACGCCCGGTAACGACGCTGGTAATTTGGCAGCGACAGCATCGTTGACAGCCGCAGACACTCGCATCAAGAGCGTGGAAGGCAGGAAGATCGAGTAGAAACCGATCAATTCGATGAATTCGCGAACTCCTGAACGCGTCGGCTGTATTTTGCTGCGCATGTGAGCTTCTCCTTGCTCCAGGTGCTGTACAAAATAGCTGTCGATCTATTGCGCATATACAGCGACCCACGCTAGCATCAATACCAACAACAGCACGCTGTCAACAAATGAAAAAAGCGCAAGCTGTCAGCAAAACGCACCTGCGTCAATGGCGCGTGGAACGCGGACCCATGGGAAAGCGTGTGTGCGCAGCGCGCCAGACAGCCTTTTGCAGCGATTTGAGCGTCGTAAAACACCACATTACAGTGCTGGATGGCGCTGCTTGGATCGCGTTGCTGATCGTCATCTGCGCCACCATCCACGTACACAACAGCTGGGGTGGGCATTGCCTTGCGACCGTTCGTCATCCAGCTCATCAGCTGTCTGCTCTTTTCGTTGATAGAGACGACCAGGTGCACACGCAAGAAGATTTTCTCCTGACGCTCCTTCAAGCCGTCGCAAACAGGCGTTGTCTGTGCTGACGACGTTGCTGCTGTTGTTGTTGTCGTCAATTTGTTCAAACCATTGCGATAATTCTCGTGCTGCTCAGCGGACAATACCACCGCCTCGCCGATCACCTCGACGCCATCGCTCTCCTTCACGCGGTCTTGCAGATCACCGCCATCTGGAATCCATCGAATTCACCATAGCAAGCGCCACATCCACACACGTTAGACAAAATATAGTCAACGAATGAACGACTGACGCAACGGAATGATGCACCTGGCAAGAGTTCCACGACGCAGAACGTGCGCTTGCTCACGCGGAAGCCCACGACCGCGTACTTCTTTATGGTCGCGTCATGCAGCTGTGCTGTCGGAGCGTCGCATGCGGGTTGCGGCCAGTACACGACCGTCGCTGCCGTCGCCGTCGCCATGCTCACGATTCCTTCAACTCCACTGGGTATTAATTGTGAACACTGTTGCCCAATCCAAGTGCGATGACTCGCATTCATCAGCCGCGCAGTTCACAGCGAAAAGCCCGTATTTAGTGTGCGCCACCTTAATTACAAAAAGCAAGAATCAGGCTGGCTTGCATTTTGCCTTTGCTTGGGTACTGCTTCACCTCATAGATCCACAGCACACACCACGCTCAGCAATGGATATGGAGGAAGAGCTCACGGCGCAGCGCGATGCGGCCATCGCCGTCACCAAGGAGCTGCAGAAGCAGCTATACGAGCTGCGCGCGGAGGTCGAGAAGAAGTTTGAGCGCCGCGCGCTGAACGCCGAGCGGCTGCGACTGCACGCAGAGGCGGAGCTCACGCGAGTGCGCGAAGAGCGCGACTGGGAGCTGCAGATGAGCAACCGCGTGCTGTACCTGGCGCTGTTCGCCGGCATGATCGGCGCGCTCGTGGGCTGGTGCTTCGGGCTGCAGATGCTGCTGCTGTTCGGCCAGCCGCTCATGGGCTTTCTCATGATCTTACCTGCGATGATGGCTGGGAGTCTCATTGGGCTCGCTATCGCCAAGGTATATTTGGATTGTTGCATCTCTGTGTGTGCCACCTTGGAAATTGAAATGCGCCAATCCATGCTCACAAATGTCTGTGTATATGATACCATACAACCGTGCTTTTGAGTAGACCAAAGCACAGCTCGAGAGCCGAAGGCGCGACGCGAAGAAGAAGCGCATTGCGCTGCACACCGAGGTCGAAAGGGTCATGAATAGCGCGATGGACGCGAGTGACACGCCACTGGATGCACTCGAAGACATCCCGGGCATGGCAAGAGAAGAGGTCCACGAGGTGAATCGCAACGCCACCGCGTCCTCCAGCGAAGATCTTTCGGTAGCGGCAGCAGCGTCATCGTCGGCGACTACGGGCAACTCCATACTCTCGACGTGCGCTGGACTCGCGTGGCAGACGCTGCACGTGTCCAAGGACGTCGCGCTCAACCTGTACTATACGAAAGACCCGATGCGCGGCGCGCTCAGTGGCGGTACTTCTGATCCTGCGACCGCGTCCCGGGACCGCAAAAAAGACCAGTAAAGCCGAGGTGCGGATCACTTCCAGACACATACGCCACGCGTCCTTCCCACAGAAAGACTCACACATACACACCCACCCACGAATAATTAAAATATAAGCAACACAACGAATGAATACGCAAAGGCGGTCTGTCTTTCGTCTGTGGATCCATCTTCACCATTTGCTTTTGCACATACGTGACGACGAAGCAGAAAGAACGCGAAGCACGAGCCCTGCTGATCAAGACGCAAGTCGTCACTTGCCCAGGATCACCACACACACGTATGATAGCTGGATGGCGCGGGGAGCTCTGTAATCAAACCACTCGTAAAGATCGCGAGAGCTATGACGGTGGCGGCGGACGCATGGACGCGCGTGCTGCTATAGCTGATGAATGGGCCTATCCAACGCCATCACCTTGCGCCATCGCAATCGCCCTTAAAAAGGGCAACGACATGGCCTGTTCACGTTCAAGTCATTTATCCAATTACCCAGCCATGAGAAGATTGGGTGATGGGCTGGATTCCTCCTGGCTCTTCTGTCGTGCCTCCGGCTCTTTCTGCAATGTGACAGCAAGTACCGTCTCTCGCTCCTCTTGGATCCTCATCGCGCAGACGACAACGCGACAGATCTTGTTTGTTGTTTGTTTTGTATGCAAGCGTGTTTAGCAGAAGAGGATCCCTTGCTCGACACTTTGCATCGCTTGCTTGCTTTGTGCGGTTGGCAATGGACACCAAGAAGGATGACGTTTGCACCGAGTACTGTATGACAAGTGGGTCTGCGGTCCAGTAATGCCACCATCACCACCCACATAAAATCTGAGCAGTGCTTCAGAAAATAGTACCCCCCTCCGACACAAGTGGCCATCATGTCGAGCCATTTACGAGATCATGGTGCTGGCTAGTTCTAGCAGCGAAATTGCTTCTTCTCGGCGGCGATGGCGATGGCGATGGCGATGGCGGGACAACACCCATGTGTTTTTGTCTGGTTTCAGTTTACCGGCGGTGCTCGTGCGGTCGTCGTGTGTGGTTACCAGCAGCACCATCTCCGGAGCCAAAAACCATCTGCCGCGCCTCTTGGACGCAGTAGGAGTTGGCCACCCCCAGGCTTCCAGAGTTTCCATTTTGATCCGACCCGCTCCGCCATCTGGTGGCAGCGAAACTCCGGCTCCGACTCCGACTGATTGGACATTCAGAGAGAAGAAGCGGCGACGACGATGAATGAATGAATGAATGAGCCGGACCAAATGGGGATTGACTGATTGGAGAGTAGTCGTCTTTGGAGCTGATAATCAATCAACGTCCTGTCAATTCGGGGCCAACTCTTCGTGATGGAGCGAGTGAGACGTCTGTTTGATGATGGAGCAGCCGAATGAAGATGATGGAGCAAGCGCTGTCGTCCTTTGCTTCACTTCACCCCAACCCATCTGTCTGTCTGTCTGTCCGAGTCGAGTGTACAAATGGGGGATTGCCAGACACCGCTTTCGCGTCAAAGTATGGAAACATGAGCAACCAACACAAAGCACGAGCAAATTAATCACAGCACCTGTGTTTATCGTTGCTGTTGTAGTGCGCTTGCTCGTGGAGTCGACGCCTCTTGGGATTTGCCCTTTAGACGTGAACTTTACTTTCGTCGATTGAAAAAACAAATACAGGATGGCTGATACAATGCGATGAGATACAAATCCAAGTGAACAAATGCCTTTGAATAGTGAGGATGGTGTGTGTGTATTGATTGTTGCTGTTTTTCTGGTGGTGGTTGAGATTATACATACGCTGTAATTTGGCAGTGTTGGTTGGTTGGTTGGTGTCTACGAGGCGTCCAAGCTATTGGCTGCATGGCTCTAAGTGCTGCAGTTCGGTCGACCTCGCGGAGGAAATATTATATATGTTACAAGAGCAACCGTCGGATCCAGCCTTGCCGTTTAAAGCGGAAGCTCCGAGACGCCTGACGGACTCGACTCCTGGATCTCACGCTTCGTCATCATCGTGTGATACGTCGGCTGTGGGGACAGCTCGGACGAGATCTCGAATGGGATCAGACTGAACTCGACATTCACGGCCTTGCCGAACTCGTCCGTGATCACCGACGTCATGAGCGTCAGCGTGGAGTCGCCGTGTGCCGTGCGCGCCTGGACAATCGCACTCGTGGCCTTGAGGTGCTCGGTCGTGCTTTTCATGATGCTGTCCAACTTGGTGTTGTCGAGGCAGATGTACTGGCGCAGCAGGTCCTTCTTCTTGATGCTCTGCTCGTTCAGCCCCGTGTGATTGAGGAACGCGTGGTTATAAGTTACAGGCTGCATCGTCAGGTCCATGACAAGGCGCGCGGTCGACGACTGGTCGAAGCAGCGCTTGAACACTAAATCCGCGCCGCCAGCGCCGTTCTTCTGTGCCTGCGAACGGAAGATCTCCGCCTGCTTCTCTGCGCGCTCCGCCTTCTGCTGTGCGATGAGCAGGTTGCTGCGCAGCATGCCCACGTAGTGTGCCGTGTTGTCGAGGATCGACTGCTTGTTCTTCTTGCACTGGACGCCCGCCTCATCCAGCATGTCCTTGAGCTGGTTGATGCGATCGTTCAGCTTGAACATGCGCTTCTTCTCCTTCATGTTGAGCTCCTCCCGCGAGCGCTTGGAGCCCGAGGACGGCGTCGAGGCAGCCACGGACGGCGCCTGTGGCGGGTAGTCAGCCGACACGTGCAGCATCTGCGCACCCATTGGCGGGTAGTAGTGCGCCGCTGGGTTGTGCATGTTCATCATGAGCGGCTCGTGGTCGAACTCGCCTTGGTGGTGGTGCTGCTGCTGGTGGTGCTGCTGTACTGGTGTCATACTGTGGTGCTGCGGCGTGCCATGCACCATCTGCTGGTAGTCGTGCATGCCGTTGCCGCTGCCGTTGCCCACGTGGTGGTTGAGCAGCCCGTGCATGCCCGGGTGGTGCGAGTCGAGGCCGTAGATCTTGGGGCGCTCGTGGTGGTGCTGGATGCCGTGGTGGTGCTGCGCCTGCTGCTGCTGCTGCTGCTGCTGCGAGACGTGGTGCTCGTAGCCGTGGTGCGACGCCGCCGGCGAGTAGCCAAAGTCGTTGTTCGGCGCGAGCATGTTGTTGCTTGGTCTGGTGGGATGTGTAGATGGGTTGGGAGTACGACGTGAGGCGAGGCGGCTGTGGCAAGGCGAGAAAGGGTGATGGCTCAATGGGGGAAAAGATCGCCCAGTGTTCGTCGGATTGGCTTGAGTGTTGTGTGTGGGACGCTGCCAAATGGGGAATGACAAATGGTCGAGCAGCAGCTGGCAGAGGAGGAGGCGGAACCAAACGTGGGCGGACTCCTCACTGGCTTGCCTCACACACACAGTAGGTTGTAAGTTGGCTTGGTCGCGCTGGACGCGGGCGGTCCGAGCGGCTGGCTGGCTGGGCTGGGTTTGATTTTGGCCCAGAGAGAGAGAGAGAGAGAGAGAGAGAAAGGACCTGGGTGTCTTATTCATCGGATCAGGACGCAACGCGGATGCAAGCAAAGCAAAGGAGTGATGGTCACAATTTCGAGGATGGGGGAAGGGATCGGGCTGGACGGGGATTGGCCAAGCTGGGCTCCTGTCGCCGGAGATTGGCCAGCGCGGGATGGGATGTTGACCCAAAAGGGTGGCGGGAAGGGGAAGATGCCAATGAGGGATCACGGATTTCAAATCACGCATCAAGCTTTGGATGGAGCTTTTGAAAAAGTGCGCGGCCGCCTATTTCTGATATATCGCCGCATTGTGGGAGTGTCAAAACCAGCCAGCCACCCACCCACGCAAAGCAAAAAGCAAAAAAACAACCAAAGGGAAGGGGTTGAAAGGCGCGAATGAGCCAAGCAAACCCTAGTTAGCGGATCCGGCCACTCACGCACATGCAACAAGAGAGAGAGAGAGAGAGCGCTTGCTGTCCTCGATTCTTGGAATTTCACTTTTCATTATAATTAGCAACGCACGGGAGATCAGGATTCACCTAAACTGGCAGCTGCGCTGAGCGTAATGGCGGTGAAAAAATCAATTGACTGACACCACTCCCAAAAACGTGTTTGAATTTTTGCGCGGGAAATCAGATTGTGCGCTGACCTGTGAGGATTTTGCAATAGGCACCATTTTTTAGAAACGCTGGGCGAATGTCAGAACTGAGCAAATCAGAATTCAAAATTGATTTGAAAACTGAAACCTTCACAAAGAAAAAAGTGGAACGAGGTTGACAAAACCCTCGAGTCTTCGCATTCCTGTCCATTGCTGATTTGACAGTAATGGACAGCAAGCAATGCGAGATATTGGACTCGGTGCATATCGTGTGATGCAGTGACGGACTCGTTGGCGTCATTACGCCATCAATACCGTAGATGCAAACGATCCGATCGATCGATCGCTTATTTTTTTCTCGCTGGCGATGTGCATTCTGTTTTCTCTCTCTTTTGTAGGCAAAGCACTTTATTTATCGTGGGCTGCGTACAATCTGATGATCAACTCGACAACAACAGTCGATCCGTTGCATTCATTTGAGCGAATTGTTGACCATCGCTCGTAGGAGTGAATCCAAACCCAAAGAGGCAGCAACAAGCAGACCTTTTACATTTGAAAGAAGAGGCTGAAATTGCTTACAAACCAACAAACAAACCCGAAATCGATCTGTTGTTGCTCTTGATTTTGTTGCACAACATGGTTTGGATTTTTACCTTTCTTGTTGGAAATGATGTTGAAGTGAGAGGGGGGATGTCCAGATTTTTACGATCCAAAGGACGGAGGAGGATGCGCGCTGCGCTCTCTCCCACAGAGAACTTCGAGAAGCTCGCATTCGAAGCTTCCCCTTTTCCTCGACCTGACGACACATTTCGCAGCTGCGAAACTCGTTTCGGAATCCGACCCAACCTGAGTTGCTTGACGCATGCAACTTGCAACTGCTTGCTCGCTTGTCAAGGCGAGAACGCGGCGTTCATGATAAAATCTACATTTCATTTTCAAAAAAAATTGAAAAATTGCGCACTTGATAATGCGTGTATTGCCTGGGGAAACTGAATCGGTTTATCGAGCGCTCCCCTGAGGTTTGCAGAGCAGCTAGTGGGTCTACACTAATTAGACATGCTCACAGAGCTTGCTCATTCGCAGAGAGCGTAGTAGCTGTATGTATCCGCGAGCGTATTACGGCACCACGCCCGCAAAAGCTGCAAGGCCCCCGAGATGCGCAGGAATTGCACACAAGCGAGTGGCGCAAGTTCAGTTTTAAAATCGCAAGCCTTCTGTAAAAGCCGCGCACAAACACAAACACATCCAGCCAGTCACAAACTGGGAGAGACTGCACTCCTTGTTGTCCGTAAACCTCCTTGCGCAAATTGATGAGCATATGGATTTCGCTGTTCACCACCAGCAAGCAAACAAGCAAGCAAACAAGCAAGCAATAAGCAATCGACCACAAGGATCCGCAGCAGTTCAGACAGACACAGCTCGGGGTGAAACAAGCTGGTTTTCGTTTGCGAGCGCCCTGTGTGTGGCTTTGGTCCAGCAAGTGGTCCCTTGCGAGCGAGCGCCTGGTAATCAGAAGGGGAGGGGCGGCGATCAGTGAGATTGGCTGGCCACTTCATGTACCGAGAGGTCGGATCAACCACCGCCAGCTGGCGCACACTTCAGCGCGGTGGCTTCAGAAAATTCAAAATTCATTCGCTCTCTGCCGAGCAACCAGCTGGTGTGGGAGAAATGGCGAAAAGTTACTTGCTTGCATGCAAGCGAACATGAAACATGGGTTGACACTTGCACTGGATCGAACTGAACTTGCTGTGGAAATCGTCCAGCATTGATTTTACATGTCGCCCCAGTTTCTCAATCAGCAACAAGTGCAGACAACCCCCTGTCACGGGTCAGAGCAACGCTCTGGTCCGAATGTTCGATGGATAGATGGATGGTTGGACGTTGGACGGTGGATGGATGGATCGTTGCGGTCAATCAGCACCACCGATAACTGTCGGTGTGTCAGGATCGTCCCGCTCTCTGCAGTTGCTGGTCATCGATGCGGTCTTTGCACCGCATGCGAGGTGGAAAGCAAGCAAACGACCCATCTTGTCCACTCGCAGTGAACACTGAACGAATGAGACAAGCGGACAATGGCCACACACGGGTAAAATAGAATCCTGTATCCTCCTTCCTCCTTGTGAGTTGCTTGCTTGCGCGCATGCACGTCGCGAATTTTTGCGTTTGTTGGACGACTCTTTCGAGCCTTTCGACTTTGTCGGTCCGTCCAAAGTTTGGGCCGTCGCCATCCGTCGGTCGGTCCGCATCTCTCGGATGGGATCCACTTTCGCGCGAGACAATTGTGGTCGACCCTCAAGCGTGTCGCGCACATTGTCCAGCGAGAATGAAATCGTTACGCCATGGGGATCCATACACTCACTGCATTTGCTGTCGTTGCGTTGCTCGCCACAAACCCAGATCAAGTCGTCACGTCGCTCGTGCTTGTTGGATTCGGAATGTACCCATCTCGCCAACAATCGAACACGCGCACCATGTACTGTCCTACATTTCGCATTTTGCTAAAACAAATTGGCCATCCGCGGATTGTGTCCAAACGAAAGCCAAAACGACTTCCTGTCTGGGGTGATGGCCCAACATGTCCACACGGCCTTTCGCGTTCTTCAATGACGCGACCACTGGCTGAACTCATCCCAGCATCACCATTGTAAGGATGATGGAATCAGCTAACCGGAAGTCAGTTACTTAGTGAATCCCCACTTCTCTCTCCAACGTTGAGAAAACATCAATGATGTCATGATGGAACTAGGATGGGGACGGCGGATCCACTTCGCTCGCTCCCCAGTCAGTACTGTCCATAGAGAGATGTGAAGCATGTGAGAGGGAGGGGGTCTCAAGGCGAAAGGATCCCCCATTCAGAACTGGCACCAAATTGAATCGAATGAGCATCAAATGGATGATCTCCACTGCCAATAAACAACGTGGCAGTCGCATTGTGTGTGTTTCGCGATGGCCAATCCAACAACACGTCCACTGAACTGAGGTTGTAGTTTGGAGCAAGCAGAATCAGACCCATTCTGGACACTTGATGGAGTCACGATTGGACACTCAGAGAGACACACGCTGAAGCAGTGATGCACGATGTTGATTATAAAGGAGCTCCTCTCGATCTCATTTGGTTCCAGGTGTGAACCCTCAAGATCCACATACAGCACACACATGCTCAACCAAACAACAGCTTCAGGGTTCGAGTTCCAGGGGCACTATTTCGAAATTGATGTGAACCACATTGGTGGTGTGGACCACTTTGGCGTTCATCCAATCACACTTGCTTGTCAAACCAGCGCATCATTTGGATTCGTTTTGACAAGCAAGAGTGATGGTAACTTTCGAGGATGTGCAACCACGTGAATGGATTGCGCGAGCAACTCCGTGGTCGACCGCCTCCAGTTTAGCAGCGCCTGCAAGAGCCGCCAGCACCAGCATCACCAACTACCCCTAGGCGTCACCACCAACCATGTCCTCAAGCATCCTCCGCCTCCAGTTGCTCACGCACGAGAACGACATCCAGCGCGTCGTGGCGCTCGAAGCCGCCTCCTACCCGACCGACGAAGCCGCCTCGGACGCCAACATCCGCTACCGACAGCAGCACGCCGGCGCCTTCTTCTCTGTTGCGTTTGTCGATCGGGAGCTCGTAGGCTTTGTGAACGGCACGCTGACCGCGAGTCAGGAGCTGGAGGAAGAGTCGATGAGCGAGCACGATCCAAAGGGCAGCACGCTCTGCATCCATTCCGTGGTACGTTGTGGCATCTTGTTTCTATCAATACATGAGACAGTCGATGAACTCGGATCGAATGATACGTGAATGGTACGCTAACCGCCGTTACATCATGCCAGGTGATCGATGCTGCTCATCGCCGCAAGGGACTCGCGGTCGAAATGCTCAAGCAGTACGTGCGTGATATCATCGACCAACAGGTATACTCGCGCAAGTGTCCTGTCTTTTCTTTCTACTACGGTAGGCAGTTGCTGACATATTATGGCACATTTCACATCACTACGGATGAACAGCGCCAAGTGACTCGCATAGTTCTGATTGCGAAAGCGCACCTGATTGAGTTCTACGTCAAGTGCGGTTTCACAGTCACCAAGCTCTCTCCTGTTGTGCACGGCAATGATCCGTGGTTCGAGCTGATCCTCGACTGTACGACGGCTCGCCATCTCCCATTCGTGCAGGCACGGATGTTGTATGCATTTAGATGCTCCTTGTATAACAACTCTCTAAAGCCTCTCTCTACACACGCTTAGGTGGACGCATTTACGTCCGAGATCTCCCAGGGAAATCCCGCCGCAGTCCTCTTAATGCCTCCCTCCGCGTTCTACAATGTGAACGCCTCCAAGTGGATGCAGCGGATTGCAATTGAGAACAACCTCAGCGAGACCGCGTACATGACCAAGCGAATCACCAGCAGTACCAAGCTCCCATCACTTGGAAATGTGGTCGACTACGATTTGCGCTGGTTCAGCCCGGGTTTGTGCTATATTTCCATGTTCCGGAGCGACATTAAATCCATCGGGTACCAACACCTCACTGCCATGTGTGTGCGCGCGTTTGTGAGAATGCAGAGTGCGAGGTTGATCTCTGCGGCCATGGAACGCTCTCAGCCGCCCATCTTCTCTACCACGATGGCCACGTTGATCCGTCCAAGACAATCCACTTCCACACTCTGTAAGTGCACTACATCCGTCGATTTGTCTCGTGATGACTCAATTGAACTGTTGGACCACTAACTTACCGTTCATTCAATTGGCCTATCGTAGGAGCGACGTGCTCGTGTGCAGCCACGAGGTAGTGATATCAGCTACTGGCCAAGTGAAGAAGTTCATCCAGATGGAGTTTCCCCTCGGCTCGCTCCTTCCAGTGCGTCCAGAGATCTCTAAGGAGCAGGTTGCGGCGAGCGTCGGCATCTCCCCAGACAACGTCATTGCCATGAAGCAGACCCAGACGACGGATGTAATGGTGCACATTGAAGCGTCGGCGTTTCCAAGTATCTGCCCCGACCTCCAGGCAATCGCGCAAATCGAAGCTCGGTGAGTCGTAATGGTAGTCTTGTAGCTGCTCGTGATAACTCGCTGGCTATTAACCATCGCTGTGCCTTACCAAACTCGTTTAGTGCCGTTGTGGTAACGGCTCAAATGGCAGAGAGCCCACTCCAAGAAGTCGACTTCCAGAGCCGCGTGTTTGGTCCGCGCGTGGGTGTGAGCGAAGATCCGGTCACTGGGAGCGCTCACTGCGGCTTGGCGTCCTACTGGTGCGAGCTCTTGGGCAAGAATGCGGTGGTGGGCAAGCAGTCTACTCCAGTGCGCGGTGGATATGTGAGCGTGGAGCTGCTGGACGCGCGTCCAGACCGCGTGCTCTTGAAGGGCGAAGCCGTCATCTCGCTGCGTGGCTTCATGGAAACAGCTCTATAGGGCCATGGTTACCGTGAGACTTTCTGCGTCGATAGATAGTTCAGATTTGCTGGCTATTGAAATGCTCGTAATTGGTCTAACAGAGGCACTATTGCTGCTGTGTGTGTTTTTTGTATGGTCGAGAAGGATTCTTGTGGCTGGGCAGCAAATGTAGCCATGTTTCTCCAATCGCTATGCGCGTTTCTCATTCTGACCTTCACTCTCTACACGAATTTGACAGTCGGACTTATTCGAAAGCGTACTGTTTTCTACTCCCATTTAGTCATGTGATCAAACTGCACTTTGAATTTGTAAGTCGTAACCGGGCATTGGTTGCAAGTTGAGGTTCATCAAAACGCGTGAAAGGATGATTGAATGATCACAATGAACATTCCCAAGTGCTGCGACCCAAGAGCTCACGTCATTGCATTCCTCAAGTTGACCAGCGCCTGCAAGAGCCGCCAGCATCAGCATCACCAACTACCCCCAGGCGTCACCACCAACCATGTCCTCAAGCATCCTCCGCCTCCAGTTGCTCACGCACGAGAACGACATCCAGCGCGTCGTGGCGCTCGAAGCCGCCTCCTACCCGACCGACGAAGCCGCCTCGGATGCCAACATTCGCTACCGACAGCAGCACGCCGGCACCTTCTTCTCTGTTGCGTTTGTCGATCGGGAGCTCGTAGGCTTTGTGAACGGCACGCTGACCGCGAGTCAGGAGCTGGAGGAAGAGTCAATGAGCGAGCACGATCCAAAGGGCAGCACGCTCTGCATCCATTCCGTGGTACGTTGTGGCATCTTGTTTCTATCAATACATGAGACAGTCGATGAACTCGGATCGAATGATACGTGAATGGTACGCT
>JALBZD010000762.1:0-16963 GCA_038050675.1 Globisporangium cylindrosporum | reverse complement strand
TCCCTATTTGGTGCTGCTGGGAGGAGGCGGAGTTGAGAAACTGCGGACCGTCCTGTCGATGGCATCATTGATTGCCCTGCCCAACCGGGAGCTTCTCATAGAAACCAATTTTCTGCAGCACTTATTCACAAGAACGAAGCAGGCGCCTTCACTCATGCAATGTTACCAGCATCGCAGAGCGTTGAGCTCTCGTCACTTCTCAGGCAGGCATTCCTATTAAACAGCGACGAAAAAGATGCCAGCCGCGCGGAAGTGCAGAGTACTTACCTTTAACAAATGGGGACGGCCCCGCGAAGCCCCCTCCCACATCGCGTCACGTTTGTCGCTGGCACTGGAAGGATGAAATTTTTGATTTCCTCGTTCAGTGAGAGAGCACAGCGGCGAGTCTACCATCAGAGCGCGAAATACGGGATTGGACACGATGGCGTGCCAGCGAACGCGCTCTGCGCGCGAAGAGTGCGCGTCACGCCAGAGTTCCCCGAGCAGCAAGTGCCCCGATCCGCATATGATGGACGAGGTCCTCACATTGCTGCTTCAGGACAGCAGCGGTAGCGACGAAGACAAGAGAGGGACGCTTCGCAACTCTGGTGCTAAGGACTGCGGAGTTCCAGGTCAGCACTGCGGAAGCGAGGACAACGATTGCCCAGAGACAGGGATGGCTGCCCGACAACCACCAGCAGCTCCAGCAGACGCAGAGCACACGCAGAGTCGCACCATCAGTGACACCGCCTCGTTGTTGGTGCGTCAGCCTGTACTCGTACGTATGGACTTTGCTTCGGTCTTTAGAACCAGCGCACTAGACCAGTCGCCACCGATCACAGCCTCAGCGGCACGGACGCCACTTGGTAGCAGTGCTGCAGGAACAGCCCCAACAAACGCGATCCTTGAGCTGACCGCCGCAGAGTTCGAACCGTTCAAGAAGCGATTGCGCACACAGGAGGCCTCTCGACGCTACCGCAGGCGCAAGAAGGTACAGTAGTGAATCCACTCGCTCGACCTTGGTTTCTGTCCTGGATTGCTGTATGTAAGGAGACCTAACTGAAGGTACTTGCTGCTTGACCTTGATAGGACACGCTCCGCCAGCAAAAGCAGGAAATCCAGTCGCTCCGTGACGAACTCGCGCGCTTCCACTCAATAGAAGCGGACATCGCAGTGATGGATCAGCAGTCCCCAGCCACCGTGGCCCAGCATTGTGATGTGCAAGCGCACGAGCTACGCGAGAAGCTAGAAGACACGCGAGCAGCAGCAGCGATGGAGCTGGCAGTGGTACGTGTGAGCGTGTGTGATGCAATGAGAGGTCTCAGAGGTACGAACGGTTCTAACCGGAGCCTGCTGTTGTATCTGTCCATAGATTCAGTCGACTCAAGATTATCTCTGCGAGTAGCGCGTGGGGTGTATTCGCGCCATGCCCAGTACCTGCTCAGCCATTCATACGAACAATCAGCATTCATGTTGCTAGACACGTACGTATTTACCTACTGAATACCTACTAACCTTGTGAACTCGTTTGCACATCCACCCTCACTCTACGTGTTGCTCAACCATTCTATCTCCGCTTTCTCTGGCAGCTTCGAGATTAGATGCTGAAAGCAAAAGCGCCGTGATATTACAGTCTAGACTCTTCCATCCAAGAGCACATCGGTTGATGACAACGGACGACATTTCTGGAGACCATCACCAACGCCAAGCTCAAAGATCTTGGCATTGATGTCAACGCATTCGGCTCTGATTGCGCACATCGCAATGTTGGCGATCTGTTGCGATGGCTGGTAGCAGAGCAACCTCCACACAAAGTCACCACATGGCTTCTCTTGGCGTCTCCTTTCTGACGACTGATGAGGCGAATGACAAAGCGTGTGGCAAACACGACATTGGCTGGTCCAGCCGACCAATCACATGGATATGCTACTTCTATTTTAGCGAATCAAAAATCTCAAGAATGTAATAAACAAATATAACTGGCTGAAATACTGTCCATGAATTCAAGTACACCATAAAGTAGATTCAAGAACAACTTTTCGCAGCTAGCTCGATTTGACGAATTGAATTGTCGCGTTGTGATTGGCCCACAGTTCGATACCACTGTCTCTTCCTCCAGCCAATCAGGAGCGCGCATTTTTTCAATCAATGTTTCGGAATCTGAACCAACCTTGCCAACGGTTGCACAACCGCCCTCTCCTGTGTCCACTGCCTTCCCACGAAGAGGCAAATCAGATGATAAAAAGGATCTCTCCACAATGTGAAAATAATTATATCAACAATATATACTATATTAAGAAGTTTAATTAAGGTAATAAGAAGGTAAAGTGACATGTCAATGAGCTAATCATCAGCCTCTGCCCACTCCTGCAACAGAGGAACGCCACCTCCATCATGCATGGAGGTTCCATTTCGATCCTATTCCGCTGTTGGCGTCCGTGCGTGGCTCTTGGCTCTTGGCTCTTGGCTCTTGGCTCGTGGGTCCACGTTCATAGCTCTCATTCTTGCATTTGCATTGGCACCAGCACTACAGCACTACTCAGACCTAGCACTCTCTGTCCACTGCATCCACCATCCATCGCCTACGAATCCTTAGACACACCATGCGGCGCAGCAACCTCCAGTCCACGTCCAGCGACTCGGGTAGCTCTCATGGCGCCGTCCAGGCAGCGCCGCACCAACCGCTGTTCACGCTGCCCAAGAAGACGTTCTACCAGCATCTGCAGCACCACGTGCCGATCCTCGAGTGGCTGCCGCGGTATCAGATCAAGCGCGACCTCAAGTTCGACATCGTGGCGGGGATCACGGTCGCGATGATGCTCATCCCACAGGAGGTTTCACTGTCCACGATTATGCACGTGCCGGCGCACCACGGACTGTACACGGCGGCCACGGCGCCGCTCATCTACGCGCTCTTCGGCTCGTCGACTGTTCTCTCTGTGGCCAGCGGCTCGGAAGTGGCGCTGCTCGTGGGCACGATCCTGAACCCGATCGAGGACGAGAACGAGCGCGTGGCCACGGGCATCATGTTCGCGTTTCTCTCGGGCTGCATCTTGTTGCTGATCCGCGTGCTGAACCTGAGCCAGATCGCCGACTTCTTCTCGCGTCCGGTCATGGGCGGCTTCATCTCGGCCGGCGGGTTTCTCATCGCGCTCGCGCAGGTACAGAACTGGCTGCAGATCAAGATCGAGCACGCCACGTACCCGCCGCAGACGGTATACAAGGTCTTTCAGGGCATCGACAAGACCAACAAGTACAGCTTCTGGCTCTGCACGGTCTCCATCGCGTTTCTGTTTGCATTGCGGTTCATCAAGAAGCGCTTCTTCCCCAGCCCGGTGGTTAGTCGGCTTTTTGACGAGCCCGAGGCGTCGGCTCCTGTCTCCAAGGAAGACCAGTTCGAGATGCAGCAGATTTTGACGCCGGTCCCAGACCACCACGGCCAGGAGCCGCACGCGCCGCCGACCCAGGCCATGCACAGCCACGGGTTCTCGCTCACGGACCAGCAGTACGTGAGCATGGAGGCCACGCGCGCGCAGGAACTCGGCGAGGACGGTCACCAGCCGGTCAAGGAGCTTCCAAAGTCCAAGTGGCTGCTGCTGCTCATCTTCATCGCGCGCACGCTCTGCGATCTGGGTCCGCTGCTCGTGTGCGTCTTCGGTGGGATCATCGGCTACTCGCTCGGTCCAAGCAAGCTCAAGCTCACTGGTGAGGTGCCAAGCGGGTTCCCGACACCCTTGGAGCCCTGGTACGGCTTCAACAACGGCCTGATCGCCGGTGACAAGTTTGGCCAGATCGTGCTCAAGGCGCTGACGATCTGTGTCGTCGTCTTTCTGTCAAGTATCGCGATGTCGAAGCGGCTCGCGATCCAGCGCGGCGAGGACATCGACACGGACAAGGAACTCACGGGCCTGGGGCTCGCAAGCGTGGTCTGCGGCTTCTTCCAGGCGATGCCTCCCACCGGAGGTATGTCGCGTACGGCCGTGAACCTGCAGAACGCCAAGACGCAGCTCGCGTCCATCATCACGACGCTCATCATCATCTTTTGCTTGTACACCATGACGGGCACGCTGTACTACCTGCCGCGTGCCTCGCTAGCGTCGATCATCATTGTCGCGGGCTTCTCGCTCGTCGAGTTCCATGAAGCCAAGTGGCTATACCGCGTGAAGCGCGATGAGTTTGTCGTATGGGTGCTCTCGTTCATCTTGACGCTTGGGCTCGGTGTCCTTGACGGCCTTATCGGCTCCATCATCGTGTCGGTGCTTGCGCTCATGTACAAGACCAAGACGTCTCCGGTCGTGATCCTGGGCGAACTGGACAACGGCAGCTTTGTCGACCGCGACACGTACCACCAGGCGCGCCACCTGGACGACGTGGTCGCCGTGCGCGTCGAGAGCTCGCTGTACTTTGCCAACTGCGAGCGCGTCGCGGTGTTCATTGAGATGGAGATCGCGCGCTTGGCCGCGATCGGCATCCGCACGCGGGGTGTGGTGCTGGACGCGCGCCACATGAACGACATGGATGCCACGACCATCCAGGTGCTCTCGGACATGCAGGAGAAGCTCGCGGTGCGCAAGATGCGCTTTGCGATCGTGAACGCGAACGGCAAGCTACACGACTTGATCGCCAGCACGAACCTGCTTAAGCGCATCTTTAACGGCACGCCGAGCTTGGGGCTGGAGGACGTCGTGCGCATGCTGCGCAACCTGCCGCCGTCGCCCACGGGCGGCCGTACTGGCGCCACGCTGGTCTAGAACGCAGATCTGTAGAGTCAACCACTAGCACCATATATCTAATTAACTTGTAACCCAGAAATCAATGGAATTTGTACAAAAGAAGGAGGCTGAACCATTTCACAATCGTCACGCTTGGCCCTCACTGAGTTGAAGCTAGGTATCCCTACATTGCTTTAGATAGCTGAGCAACGAAAATAGAGACATCGCAACACTCAGAAACTGGGGGCGAACAAACATCCGAAAGCAGCTTTTTCTTTCTCTCTACCCCTTCAGTTCTCATGGCAAAGCTCACGCGAATTTGGAAGAGAGTGATGGGTGCCTGGGGCTCCGTCCAGGTGGAACGACACGGCAAGTACTCGGTCACGTGACTGCGCCAGTTCTGCGAATACCAGAAGTCCGCGTCACTGACTCGCCGTGGGTGATCATCGCACTCACGCTGCTCGACTCTACGTCTTGAGCCGTCGACTCTGGGACTTGGACACAGCCACGTTCTGGTTCCGCGCGTTCGTGATGACCTGGATGATCATCATGACCATCCTGGTCCAGCTCCGCCAAATTGTACTACAACTTCACATCACAACTGTACAGATTGTATGGGTGACATCCGTGGTCGCAACCTCCGGTACTGCAAACGCGCTTGGCTTGGCGTACCTGATCGACTTTTCGCTGCCATTCACCATATGGATGGGCTCCGCTGGCATCTCGGCGATCTTCGCAATGTGTCTCTGTGTTGCCTGGGGGGGGACGTTGCGAATGAACCTTCAAGTCCGAACACAGTTTGTCAACTACTTAACACTGGTCGCCAAGCAGACTTCGTTGACGTGCATCTATCCAGTGTTCAGCTACGCATTCGTGAGCCTCGCGTCGTCCGAGCAGACCGCGTTCGCGCTTCTCCTGCCGATGTTGAAGCCCACGGCCAAGAACTGGATCAGTGCGAGCGTTAAGCACGTCTAGGACCTGAAACTCGAGATGATCACCTTCAACGTCGAGGTCTTCCACGCGCTTCACGTGACATTCTTCATGCAGAAAGCGTCCTCGAAGTACACGGTGGCCGTCCTGATGGCCGTGGATTTCATCCACGCGTGCGCGTCACTTCGTCGGAACAATTCGTTCACTCGATCGTCCTGGATCGTGCCAACAACGACTAGACCACCAACTCTGGAAGCTTCAACTACCAATGCTACCACGGGATTGCTAAAGTCACCGAAACCTGGAGACAGAAAAGCCTGCGGGTAACCCCACTTGTAGACGCAGCCATCGGGGCTGGACATCCGAATGTGCTTCGACTAATTCTGTACATTCTAGAAACAGACAAAGACAGCAGTATCCACCAGAACACTGGCACTGACTCGGGTTCAGAGTTTCGGCCATCTACAAACCTTCCAGCTCAGTGCATCATCGTACTCTTTACTTCCAAAGTGTGATCGCCGGACAAAGGCGCTCGAGGGTTGTCCCAACGACCACAAGTGCGGTCCTGAAACTGGCATCCTCCGAGGCATAGCGTGTCGGGGATGAGTCTCCAGCACTCAGTGAGCAGGAGATACTCCTAGCGACCGCCTTCAGTCCATCCGAGCGACGCGAACGAGTGGAAAGCGTGCTGTAACTGCTTCATATCGTGGAATTCGCTGTGCTCATGGAGTACACGGTGATGATCCCGATCGTCTACTGCCTCTATTTGCTGATGCACAATCTCCTAAATCGGATCTACTACGCGCAGCTGCGCAGCCTGGGCGATGGCAAGATCCAGCGCACGATCACCGACGTGCTGCTCTACGGGTTCCTAAAGCTGCTGTCGTTCCTGCTGCTGAGCTAGTTCCTGGGAGAGGCTGTGCGTGGCGTCGATCCACCAGCTCGCGTTCGTACTGGAGCGCCAGTGGCAGATGGTGCAGTCCAAGCTGGTGCTCTGGGTCGTATTCATCGTGCAGTCGCCGCTCGAGCACTTTGGCGCCGACTACAGCTTCCAGTTCCAATGGCTTCGCGCAAACTCCCACTTGAGATGCTGAATGAGAAAAAGACTCCACTTTACAGGTGGTACTCGACCACCGAAACCCTCTTTATATTATCTAACAGAGTGGACCTTTGAATATAAAATGGCTACATTTGAGTCAAAATGTAGTCATTCATTACAAATAGCCTCGTCTCAGAAAGCGGAACCGACATTCGCTCTAGTCTTGTGGCGAGCAGTTTCAGTGCTATGTCTGAGGGTTATAATGTGAGCAAAGGCTCATGTCTTCAGCAGAACGCGAAACATGGGAAGACCAGCAGCTCAGCAGCACCAGGTAGGCAGATACAAGCATGCAATTCTACGTAACACCTAGCTAGTACTTCGCCTAGGATCAGCCCCTCTCTCTCAGAGTATGGCTACCTTTTGGTGCTGATGTCTCTTCTCCATTCTTGTGGATTGGTTCTCATGTATAGCGCTGCAGAGGATGCGATGCACTGCAAGAAGAGCTGGAGCGGCTCCAGACGCAGAACCAGCAACAGGCGAAGAGAGACCACCAGCAGTGCCTGCTCATGTTCCAGCAGGTGCAGCAGCTCGCCAAGCTTAACGCGTCGCTCATCCATCGGCGCAACGGCGCGGGTAGTAGTAGTAGCAGTGGAATCACAGGCGGAACAGGTCTCGAGAACACCTTGAAGGCTAAGCTGGGTATTGAACTGGCTACGGCTGACAGTTGGTCACAGGCAACCTCTCGATTGTCGCCAAAAATGAGTGCAGACTACACTCTGCGCTATCACCACGATGACCCAGAGCGCCAGCGTTTACAAGCACTCGTGGTCCAACAAGCCCATGAACTTGAGACCCTGCGCAGGAAACTCAAGTCCACGATCCCGATCCCGCTAGGATACCAAACCGAGGAGTCCAAGCTGATCTTCAACGATCCAATAGGTGTACTAAGTTGTGCAGATCAACAGAGCGACGAGGTAGACTCGGAATGTGAAAGCGGCAGCAAATCACAGTCTTATAGTTCCTACAATCGCGACCAAAAGCGGAAAGTCCGGCAAGCCCAGCTGCGCAGATTGCCGCTGACCTCCCTACAAGCGCAGATCAAGGGCAAAGACGCCGAGATCCTGCGACTACAACAACTCGCAAGTAAATTCGAAGCGCAACTCGTTCAAATCGTCGACAAGAAGCGTGAAATGGCGCGCAACTACCAGCAGATCACGCAGGTGCAGCAGACGCAGCTGAAGAAATATTTTGCGCAACTACAGCGACTTAGCAGGGAGAAGCGCGATTTCGAGAGCAAGATGCAGGAAATTGGCGCGTACGTCGCGGTGCTTGAGAGGAAATTGGTCGCCCAATCCGATTTCTACCACGAAGGCAATGCCGATGGTATCTCGATTATTGGCGATGATTCGATCGTCGGAAAAATCTCAGGACGCCAGAGACTCAGCCCTCGACAACTTCCGGTGAAGCGGAATGTTGCCGACTACATCCTGAACGTCCAAGCAGTGTGATGAGAGAGCTTTCAAAGCTGAAGAACTCGAATTATTGAATAGCGAGCGCCGCGTAGTAAATATCCTTTTCCTACTTCTTTGTTTGAGAATGGGGGAAACCGAGAGGCCCTCTCGACATACTTTCACAAACTTTGTTTTTAAATACTCGTACAGCTCTCTATCTCTCTCTGCACTTGGTCTTCTTTTTACTAGTACTTCGTACACTTTATCTTCTCTATCATTATCTCTCTCTTTCAAAAACTTTCTTCTACACTAGTTGTTACAAAATGGCTCTCGCTCAAGACTGAAACCTCATGCCTTATGCCTTGTCGAAGAGAGCGAGCGCCGGGTGTTTGAGCACACACTCGATGCTCGCGCGCTTCTCGGCGTCCACCTGGAGCATGACCTCGAGCAGCGCCATGGTGTCCTTGTTCATGAGCTTCTGGAGCTCCCACATCTCGAGAATTTTGGCCACACCGCATTTCTCGAGCACCTTCAGGGTAGCTTCTCGCGGGGTCTCGTCCGCGATCAGTGGGGAGCCGGTCAGCAGGATGAACAGCAGGATGCCCAGGGACCAGATGTCGGCCTTCTTCGGGTCGTAGAGCGCCTGCGCGCGCACAACCTCGGGCGCCATGTAGTAGAGTTTGCCCACAACGTCGTCGCAAAGCTCGTTCGCGTCCGTGCTCAAGCCAAAATCGCAGATCTTGGCGTTCCCGGACTGTAGCAGCACGTTCTCAAGCGACAGGTCGCGGTGCGCGATGCCATTCGCGTGGAGGAACTGCACTCCGCTCGCGATCTGGTGGAAGAACCGCAGCGCCTCGATTTCGTGCATGCGCGACTCGGGCTTCTTGCACACGTAATCGTAGAGGTCGCCTCCGGAGCAGTACTCCATGACGATGTACAAGTTGTCCTCGTGGACAAACATGGACGAGCCCGAGGTCGTGTCGTCCTCGTTCTGGTCCTCGTATTTCACGACGTGCGCGTGGCCACCGGTCTTGCGTAGCAGGTCGATCACGTCGCGCTCGCGCGCCGGGTTCTCACGCGCGTGCTCGGCGTTGGCCCGCAGCAGCTTGAGACTGATGCGCTTGAGTACTACGAGCTGCTTCTGCCTGCGCTCATCCTGGCAGAGCGTCGTCTCGCCGTAGAGCGTCGCGCGCAGCTGCTTGCAGGGCGAGAAGCGCGCCGAGACGCCCTCGCCCAGACCCGTGGCGCCCGTGCTGTCGCTCAGGGTCATGCTCGCGAGGTCGGGGAGCACCAAGGCGGTCATTGTTGTTGTGCTGGGGTGGTTAACTGGTTACTGTAGTGCAATGCAATGCTTGTTCGCAAGATGGCTTACGCTTGTTGTTGTTGTTGTTGTGTGTGTGTGTGTGGGGGGGGGGGGGGTACGCTTGCTTTTTGCTTGCGTGTTTGGTTGTTCGTTTGGTACGGATGCCACGTACACAGATGGAGACGTGACGAGTGCGTGGCGGATTGAGGAATGAGCTGCTGCTTGTTGCTGTTGTGCGGTTCAGATGGATCGTGCTGAGCTTGCGTGTTGCTGTGTGACTGACGCGGAGAAAGTAGCCGTTGGAAGCGCCAGCACAAACGCCAGCGGGCGGGATAAGTATAGAGAATGGATGCGGGTGACGCGGGGCGCTCACGCTTGGCAAATGCTTTGTGCAAGGTGCAAATTGTCGTGGTTTGTGTGTGTGTGTGATTGTGATTTGTGCTTTCGTTTGTTGCGCGTGCGTCTTTTACGCAACTTTGCTGCGTGTCTGTCTCTCAGCGACTGCTCGGGATCTCTCTCTTGCCAGAGAAACGAGCGCGAGAAAACATCCAGCCCCTCGCGCAGTTGATCGCCTTTATAATTCGTAACTGACCTTCTTAAAATAGTTGCTACCAGTTTATGCTACCACGATACTATTTATAAATGCATGGTATTTGCATAGTACGATAAAGCAATATGCGAGGTGCAGCAGTGGACAGGAGAGGCAGAGCTTGCGCACGAACTTGTTGCTATGTTGTGCGGATTTTAACAGTTTCAGCAAGAACAACGCTGACTATAGTCAGTTCTCAGGGCAATGTAGGGATTGTAGAGAAGCCAAAGGTGTGAGCAAACAAACGCTTATGCCACCGCATGCAATTGCAATAGCAGCGCAAAATCAAATGGCTTGGTGTACATTTGCATAGTATCCACGCTCGGCGCAAGAGAGTAAACTTAAAGTGAACTGTATTCTAAATAGACTGACTACACTAGGAGCTTCTAAGGCGGGTGGCTGTAGCATGAAGCCACCGCTCGCTAATAGCGCAGTGCACCACACGTACGTGTTCCCGCGTGCAACGCATGCAAGTATTAATAATGCCCCACAGCTGGCCTGACTCTGCTGCGCCTGAGCTTCAAGCGAGCGACTTGTGAGAGCAACCACACAACGAATCTAGAAGATCCTTTCTTTCCTATCTCCCTTCTGCACAATGCCAGAGTAGCTAGAGCACGCCGAAATACTGTGGCGTATACCAATGAGCCATCCCGTCGGGTGACAGTACGGACACAAAGTGCAAAGCCCACCAGCCGCCGCTAAGTCGATGAAGAGACTTTCAGGTGGATATTTCGCACCCCAGACAAAATGCCCACGACTCGTTTGCGTGAGCGAGGATATTTGGCATCAACTACGGTTGCATATATTTCAGATGCTGAACCTAGATGAGTAAATAGTTGCAATCCTTGTGCGAGGGACTCGACGCCCCTCTCCATGTCGTGGCGGACGGATCTTGCGAGAGAAAACAACAAAATGTCTACTTGAAGATCTCAATCTCGCCTTCAACAACGCCTCCGAATTTGCGTACCGGCTCCCAAAGAGGATTATTCGATGGAACCATCCTCTTTGTGCCCGGGTGTTAAGAACCAAAGTAGGCACGCCTTACTTTAATCAAGTGAGGTGCATGGATGCAGGCCAAACGAGAAACTATAAAGAGGGCTAGGCACTCCCATACTTTAATCAAGATAAATGCCTAGATCGAAGTGTTGCCCCCAACTTCAAGTGTCTGGTTGCAAGTTGAAGCCATCGCACTGATTGCGAAAGCCGGCGCAGGTTTTTGGCGAAAGTCAGAAAAGCTGCGCTCGCATCGACAAGCTGGGATGCGGGGGCCTGTAAAGCGTAGGTCCTCATGTATCCGTTCTCTCTCACGTCTCTCTCGTTCGCTTCTTTACAAGGTTTGAGGGAGCAGAAACACGCAGTGAGAGAGTATTCCTGCGTGCACACAACCGCTCCGGTTTCCCGCGAATGATCGGGAGCTCATTTGGCTGACAATTTTGGTCGGAAATGGTTCTTTGGAGTTCGCAAAAAATGAGCGAGACTCTCAGGAAAGTCGGAAACTAGCGAATGCGAAGAGGCAGCATTTCGAGGAGCGCGTGTCTTTGCCTACCTGCAGACGGAGGGTTTCGTATTGCGCCACCATCATCACTCCGCCTCGAAGACAATGAGAATGACAGAATTTTGTCCGTCACCCGCTGAAACTTCTTTTTTTTCTCTATTTAGACTTCGTATCTCTGGCACAGAGTTCAATAGCATCGAGTACGGGCTCATCGCATGAGTGCTCTCATGCTGTTCTTGGCTTTGATCCTTCAAAACACGTTGAAACTGCGTCAAGGATTTGATACAATACATCCGATACTTTGCAACGCCTGAGTGTGACCTTCAGAGCGTTTGCTCTCGAGGCCACTGGGAAAATGGACGTCCAAGGCAGGCACTGGCAGAATGTGAATACTGAATAACCAGAAGGTGTAGAGTGAATCAACGTCTTTGCGCACTTTATCGTCCCTGAAACGTCCCACGACGAATTCAACCGGCCACGACGAATTAGTAAACCCCAAAGGGGATTGTGACCCACGATGTCCGTTTGCATATTTTGTTGCCATTCGGTGATGGTCAGTGATGTCGTCTCAGATACTCCCGAATATCTGAGATGGCTTACTTGGGGCAGCAAAGCTGTAAAGACAATAGTGTTGCCTTGTTGTCCCAACAACAAGACATCACACTATTGATTCCAATATGAACTCGATATCCATTGGAATATAAACTCGTGTTTTCGATTCATGCCAGTATGAAAATAACGTTTGTCAGCATAATGTTGAGAAGACCTCCGCTGGAGGCCCTCGGTTTACTCCAAGTCATTTCTCTTCTCTCAGTTTCGTGTCTTTGGCCATCTCGAGGCAGCACGTGGCATCCATGATTCATGACCCCACGTCCCAACCGCTTTTAGTATCGAGATTCGTGTTCATTTTGGTTCATTTCGGTTCAACCTCGGGTCGTCAGGTCTAGAGAAGAAGAATTGATTTTTCTGGCGTTCGCATGAGACAAAGTAGCAGCAGCAGCACGTGAAGCAGCGTGGCTTTGCCCACACGGCGGCATTCCTATTTTCTCCGGTCTCTTTTTCGTCTTCTTCTTCGTGGGAAACGGTTTGATGCCAGACAGAAATGTGAGTAATTGCAGAGTTTTGTCCGGTACTGAAAGGTTTTCGTCAGTTCAGTCCTCGTACAGTAAGTATCTCTGACGTAAAGTTCAGCAGCATAATTGTGCATCTCTGTTTCTTGATAAAAGCGCTGCTGCAAACAACATTGAAATTTCACAAGTGAGGTGAGAGCCATCGAGTCGGATAACCTCCAGCCCGTTCGGTGGTTGCAAAACTTGCCTGACTTTCAACGACCTCTCAAGCCACCGGAAGAACGGTCGCCGAAGCGCTACTGGTCGTCCGAGGGTGCTGATGATACCTGCTGCTGGAAGAGCTGGAAACCGGACAGACCCACGTCTTTGCGCGCTGCCACCAGCAACCGACTGCGCACGTCGCGATCACCACGAAACGTCCAACCGACCACGACGACCTCATTGGTTGTGTAGAGAGAAGCAGCTTGGCGAAGAGCTCCTTTTCGCTGATCCATTGGGATTGAGATTGGTTGGCGATCGTGGTTGCAAGCGCTTCGCTCTTTGAAGAAGGGTCCTGCGATGCTACCGGTCTCCAGTCCACAAAGGCGTACAGTTGTGGGACTGCGAGCGAATGCAGCAGCTCAGAAGAAGAGGTTCGTGGCAGCAACAGCAGCAGAAAAGCGACGAGCTCCAGCGCTGCCTGCCGACCCTGAAGAGTCCCGCCATGTGGACTATCCACTCCACAGCAAACCACCATTTCAACCAGCATTCGGAGCGCTCTGTGAGTGGTGTTGCCGCAAAGGCTCTGCCACTTCTCAGACCTCTCAGGTAGCAGCTGCTTGACAAAGTCTGACCCAAGTTGGAACGTGGAGAAATCGAGGTACTCTTGCAGGGTTGCTGTTTTGGAGAGTTGCAGACTTGTACTGGATGAGCTTGGGTTGTTTTGCTGAGCTGCGAAGAACGCAATGTCCTGTTGGATGGCTTCCCACTCGAGAAGCTGCTCGTTGTACCATTGCTCGCAGATGCGTAAATGCACATTGCAGGCATTTGCGGTTGCAAAGGGCTCGGAGCAGTATGCACACGCGAAGTTTGGTCGGCTGCCGTTCGCTGCAGAGTCCAATTGGCGATACACGAGCCTCAGATACTTGGTGAGAGCGAAGCGCTGCTGCCGCTCCAGTAGACTCATTGTCCTTTGTCGGTTCTGGGAGGACTTGCGGTCCACCAAGTAGCTGAGTGGCCAGAACACCAGATGCCAGTACAGCAGCAGCAATTGGTGACTCATTCTCAGCTTCCAGCTTTCAACCCAGTTGGTCCACTTTGCTTTGCGACTGTCGAGCCACTTCGTGAGTCGGACAGGCTTTGATTGGCTCGAGAGCACTGGAGTAGCACCATCAACCAAGCCAGCAACAGGCTTAGAGGTCGGTGGTACACTTTTGTAGAGCGTGACCAAGCTCTCAACGTTCACATCTTCTAGTTGATGTCGAATTTTGGCCACTTGTGAGGCTTCGACGCCCAGCAAATGGCCAAAAGCTCGAAGCTGTCGAGCTCCTAGATGGTGCTTTAGCAGCATACTGTACAGCGCCTTGACTCTGGTTCTCAGCTCCAGTCCGAGCCAACAACTTGCGTTTTCTTCTTGTCGCCGCAGTCGCTTGAAGCGCAGCCAGGGTTTGTCCATCTGCCAGCGCACGAGCTGGTTGCCCACCCGAGTTCTCGTGAGAAATTGATGGTAGAGCACCATCGCCTGGTCCAGTCGAGGTTTCACGAACGCCAGTTCCCGGCTCAGGCGCAATTGCTCCACTTCGCATTGCGCAGCCAGCAGTGCTGCATATTCTACTCGTGCTCGATTCCCTCTCCAGTGTTTTTGAATCCGCGTCGACGCCCGAAACCTCAACTTCCAGAGCCAGACCATCCGAAGTACTGTCTTGAGTTTGCCCCAGAGCCGCTTCTTCATCGCCTGGTACTTTCGAATCCTCTCGCGCTTCTTGCGCTCGTCGTTCACGAGCACTCGACATGATCTGTGCAGACAGATCCAGAGTTTCTGCTCCTGAAAGATGCGGAAGCAGTTCTGGATGCGTGCCGCCGCCTTGACCCTTTGGTTTTGAAAGAAGCGCTGCTTGTACTGGCGCTGAATCACGCGCGCGTTCACAGATTTGAAGCGCTTCGTATCGAGAAATCGCTTCTTCACCTGGTAGTCGCGCCAAACTTTCTGCAGGAATGCGATCTTCTGTACACGCTTGCGATGCCGCGCCTTGTATTTGAGTTGCACGGCGGTGGCCTTGGCGTGCGCGTCCTGCGAGAAGTTGAAACCTGCTGTCTGGATCTCGTCTTGGTTGTCCTGGAAATCGAAGAGCAACTGCTTGATACCGTCTTGGAGCGTCGCGAGCGCGTCCTCAATGTTGCCGACTTGGACGAGTTGTTGCGCTTCCTGGTGGACCTCCAAGGCTCGTTCGTGGATGAGCGAGCTGCTGGTACCCTCATAGACTGGGATCTCGGTCCTGGCAATAGTATCCTCGTCACTGTTAACCAGGTCTGGAGACTCGAGTGGTAGTACTGGGTCACTTGTAGACTTTGATTCTGTAGTAGTCGGAAGAAAAGTGAGGCGCCGCGTCGGAATAAAGCCGCCGAAGACCGACTCGCTCGTCATCTCGCTCGCGATCAGCGAGGCCACAGGGTCGCCCCAGAGTCCCTTGTCCCTAGTGGCCTCCATTGCGTGGTGAATGCGCGATTCGACTTCGACGGAGTACGCCACATGATCGCCACCACTGACATCTTTCTCTTTGCTGCTCCTTGTATCCAAAGCGAGCCAGTCTGCGAGCCGTTTCTGCTTCTCGTGGAGCTCTCGGAGCTCTCGGAGCTCTCGCTGGTCTTTCGTCCCCGGTCGCTTCTTTTTCTTCTTGCTGGCTACGGTAGATTGCGATGACAGCGGCCTTGATGATGGCGAACTGGTAGCAGGACCGCAACTCGTCATCCCCATCCCAGCTTCCTCTCTTGTCTGAACTTGTGGCTTCGCGATGCGAAGCTCTTTCTTTATTGTCAGGCTTGTTGGCGGAGGACTGGCCTTGCTACCAGGTGGCACCCTTGGTATTTGCTTCCTGGTGGTCGGTTGAGTAGTTGGAATTGGTTGTTTTGTGTTTTTCTGCTGTCGAATCTCTTGAAATTGTCGAAGCGAGTCCCCAAAATGGTCGTCACTACCAACAAACTGCTGCAGTTGCTCAGGGTAGTCGCAGCGCTCATTTGAGGTGAATGCATCGTCATCCTCGAGATAGCCCAGTTCCAGCTTGAGCTTCAAGATCTTCTTTGCCGCGCGCTGCGCTGGGGAGAGCGGTGGACGCTTCTCCTTCTGCTGCTGGAGCTGCTGCCGGTACGGCGAGTATGCCAAGTCGAAGAGTGGTGCATAATGCTTCTGATACAGAGCCCCAGAGTCGACCTGCTTGTTGACGAGGAGGCTGTCTTCTAGGTCCTCTGCATCACCACCAGTCGTGGGTTCGTCTTGTTCGTCGTCCCCACCACCATTAGAGGCATTGTCGTCATCATCGTGGATGATCCAGTGGAACTCGCGCGTGAGATCCACGCGGGACAGCTCGGGCCACTGGAGCGTCTGAAGAGCGATGCTGATGGACTGCATCTCGTGGCTCGTTCCTCATAGCTCCAATGCGCTCCAAGGCTTTGAGAATGAAGAGAAGGAGCAAGATCACAATAATGATAGTATTTATAACTCCAATATCCACATGTTGTTTAGGTTGATCAGTGCATACTTTATTTCATATGCGGAATTCAGGCAGGTGGAGGCACGTCTAGTCTATGAAACTCATTAGGGAAAGACATCCCGAGCGGCAAGAACGTCTCCGGTGTCGAAGTGCTCAGCCACGTGAACCCTGAGGGCGACAGCTCGAACAACCAGTTTGGTAAGGTCTTTGATGTCGTGGGCCTCAAGTGGACCACCGCGTTCTGCGAGAAGGACTCGGACGGCGACGGCCAGGAGCTCGGCGACCCGTGCTACAAGCGGAGCTCAACACTGAGCTCCAAGCCGCTCTGGGTAACGGATGTCTTGGACCCGGGCGCGAAGTCCAGGACCTCGAACGCCTCGCGCTGGGCGAACATCAACTACTCGGCGACTGCTGTCGCGATGACAAGCGGAGCCACTCCCATAGCTGCGCAGTCAGCAGTCACAACAGCAATGATGACGTTTGCTATAGAGGCGTTGCTCGCCATTGGGCTTTGATGAAGAAAGAAAGAGAGAAAGAAATCAGGAAGGCAGATGCATTGACGCGAGATCTGCCATGCTGAACTCTTCTCCCAAAACCGGTTTTCAGGTTTCCATGTAATGTCTGCCTGCAAGATCTATTTTTTTAGAAATTTCCTTTTATAGGGAGACTTTTTTAGTCTAGTACAACTTATTTTTTAGAAATCTCAAAC
>JALBZD010000761.1:0-16974 GCA_038050675.1 Globisporangium cylindrosporum | reverse complement strand
ACCGATTGGAGCCGTGTGGTGTTCTAGGAGGAGAAGAAGTTCAACTTAGATGGCGCAGACGGCTGCAAGTACTACTGGCACGACTTGCACAACGAAAAGATGGCGACATGGAGCCGCCATTCCGATGGCGGATCAGCCATGGTGTGGGGTGGGATGTCATCGCTCGGAAAGACTCGGCTCGCCTTTCTCTAGGGAAACCAGGACGCATTTGACTACCAGCAAACGCTCACGAGCCGCCTTTTTGAGTTCATCGACAACGTTCACGACGGTGACTACGTTTTCCAGCACGATAATGCGAGCATCCATCGAGCCAATGCGACCAAGTCCTTCCTTGCTGACCTCAACATCAAGACCATGGGCTGGCCAGTGCTCTCCCTGGTTCTAAATCCGATTGAGAACCTTTGGGGTATCATGGCGCGTCGTGTATACAAGAACGTGCGCCAGTATTTTTCAACTGCAGAGCTCAAAGTTGCGATTCAACTCGTCTGGGACGAGATCTCGGATGATCTATTTCTGAAGCTTACAAACTCGATGTTTGACCGCTGTTTGGCAGTTGTTAGAAGCAAAGGAACCAAGATTGCTTATTAGGCCGTCGGTGTAATGCTTTACGAGCAATAAACATCACGCATTCGCCCCCAAATGGCTAAATCTTGCGCTGTCCCTATCATTTTGTCGCCCTCTATAAACTTATATCGGCCATTTCTGTGACTCTAAGAAATCAAATCGAGCTGCGATTTCACCACGAGAGTGTTCTAATGACGTTCTCTAACATACTCGTCTGCAAACACAAAACTCGAAAAAAAATCCACATAATTCAATTGTTTTTTGCTGTCCTTAACTTTTGACGTGCACTGTAGCCGCCCGTCGAAGATGGCATAACAACCTTGTTTAGACAAATGGAACAAATCTCGGATGATGGCAAGATTGATTAATGTGACCCACACTAATTACTAGATCACTATTATTAATCGATCACATTTAATATTGCACCTTTTGGTGTACCTGACTGAAGCATTATCCCCGATTGCCTACAGCAGTTTGGTTCCCATGGCTTTCCTCGTACGAGGACTGTGAGATGTGCGTGGACTGAGCCTCTTTCTCCACTCGCGCCAGAGATGGCGCAGAGAGCATGCGAGGCTATCGTGGTCGGTCCCGCTCGCCATGTTGAAGCAGTACTCTGGTTGAAACAACAACGATCTCTGATGTTCCGAAATCATTTCTCCACTCAAATGGTCGGTTTTAGGAGGATAAGCGCGGTCCTTTTCAGCACGTTTTGTCCAATTGTGAGGATCAGAACAGCTGTTTCAACCATGATGGTGTATCGCGATCACTCGTTGACCAACTCGGTTTTAATGCATTTTTGGCTTTTTCAATCAATAAGAAGGAAGTTGAATGGGAATTCTTCAGTCGGTCACTTTCAAGCTTTTGAAGGAGGGAGCAAACCTTTGGAGGCGGGCGAGCTTGAGTGCTCAGGGAGAGATCCGTCGGATCGTTGATGGGAATGACGCAGGAGGTGGCGAATGAATGAACAGACCTTGGAGCGAGTAAATTTTGGGGTACTCTAAAGTTAACAGTTAGCAGTTGTTGCATTTTGCACTAGCTTCATTCTTTTTAAACCTTGACAGTTTTAATGATGCCTCACCCCGAGCCCTACCGATCTTTTGTCCCTCCGAAGGAGTCACGTCGCAGGCATAAACATAAATTCTCACCGACCAAATTAAACAGAACATAGACTAAACTGTCTAACCCGGTGGCATGTATTCATGCAGGTTTTGGATGGCGATCAGGGTTCGCATTCAAAAGCCAGCCACCCACCGGGTATACACTGCTCGCTCGCGTGCGTAAGAAGCCTTGTATCGGTCGATGCGGATTCTTTTTTCAGCGTAAAAGAGCCGAGCGCGCATTTGGCAATTGGAGCTCCAACGCACAAGCGACAAGAGAAGAAGAGACCACCAGACCAGCAAAGCCCGTCGCCGCCTGAGAGAGAGACGATGATGAATGTCAGCCCACTCGCCCCCACCAACTCGCTCGTGTCGCCGATGCTGACCGACCTCTACCAGCTCACCATGTACGTCCGACACTGCGCTAAAACGAGCAGCAGCAGTTGCCTTTTTTGTTGCTGTGTGCACGTGTCCCAGGAATGCGCAAGTGATGGATACGGATGCTGACTACTTGTGTGTGGTGAATATGTGTGATCTCTTATGTGGTGGCGATTGGATAGGGTGTATGCATACTGGAAGGTCGGCCGCCACAACGACCACGCGGTGTTTGATCTCTTTTTCCGCAAGAACCCGTTCAAGGGCGAATACACGGTCTTTGCTGGTCTCGAAGAGGTAACGAACATGCTTGTGACGTCGACGAGAATGGGAGTAACTTGTTTGGTCTATGTGTATGATGCTCATGCCTGTTGTTGTGCGACTGTTGTGTGTTGTGACTGGCTTGCAGGCGCTCGCTCTGATCAACACTTTCAAGTTCACGGAGTCGGACATCGCATATCTCCGCGTGGTGCTCCCGAACGCGGAAGATGCGTTCTTCCAGTGGCTTGCGACGCTCGACTGCTCGCAGATCAAAGTGTACGCGATCAAGGTATGGAAGACAACAAGCGTGCTTTTGATGTGCTAATGCTTCCTGGCATATATATGTCTTGTCTGACTCATGTCTCGTATGATGTTTCTTGCATCTGCAGGAAGGAACGATTGTGTTCCCGCGCATTCCATTGCTGCGTATTGAAGGCAACCTCGCTGTTGGTCAGCTGCTCGAGACGCCGTTGCTCAACTTGCTCAACTTTGCGAGTCTGATCACCACGAACGCCACGCGCTTCAAGAGAGCCGCTGGACCTGATAAGAGCTTGCTGGAGTTTGGTCTGCGGCGCGCGCAAGGCCCAGATGGCGGTCTGAGCGCCTCCAGATACTCGTACATGGCTGGCTTTGCTGGCACGAGCAACGTGCTCGCGGGCAAGTTGCACAACATCCCGATCAAGGGCACCCACGCGCATGCGTTTGTGCAGGCGCACACGGATTTGGACGACGTCAAGGTAAGAACGAGCTATCTTCGTTTGTTTGATCATTGCAAAGGAGAAAGTGGTAGACTCACTTTTGGTTGAATTATGCTCAGGTGACGACGTTGGACGGGAAGAACTTTCTGGAGATCGTGCTCAAATATCGCCGCGAGCTCGAATGCACGCGCACGAACGACGTAAGTTTGACTTTGAAAGCGGAAAGCGAACACCACTCAATGACATCTAATGTTGATTTGGTTTGGTCTTGTAGGGCGAGCTCGCTGCGTTCATCTCGTACGCGATTGCCTTCCCTTCTAGTTTCCTCGCCCTCGTGGATACATATGAAACGTTGACGGTAAGTGCGTTTGATTATGGTGAGAGACTCGGAAGCCAGAGAATTGAGATCTAATCGGACGTTCTCTTGCTTGTTTCGCATACAGTCTGGCGTGCCAAACTTCTTGTGCGTAGCGCTGGCGCTGCACGAGCTCGGATACAAGCCTGTAGGCATTCGTCTGGACAGTGGCGATCTCTCGTACCTGTCCAAGCAGGCTCGCGTTGCGTTCAAGGCGACTGCGGAGCGATTCGGCATCGACTATTTCAGCAAGCTCAACATCACGGCCAGTAATGACATCAACGAGGCGGTGCTCAACTCTCTCAACGAACAGGTCCGTGGTGTAAGTTCTGCCGACCTTTGCCTGTTTTTCTGCGTGCAGTGTTGCTCACCAACTGGTACTTATGCTTTCTCCGTTTGTGTACTTCAGGGCCATGAGATCGACTCGTATGGTATTGGCACGCACTTGGTGACTTGCCAAGCCCAGCCTGCGCTCGGCATGGTGTACAAGCTCGTGGAGATCAAGAAGCAGCCGCGCATCAAGCTCTCGCAGGACGCGAGCAAGGTCACGATCCCAGGTCGCAAGGAAGCGTACCGTCTCGTTGGCTCGAACGGCAAGCCGCTGCTCGACTTGATGATTGGATGCGATGAAACACCGCCTGCTGTTGGCAAGAAGCTGCTCTGTCGTAACCCGTTCGACGAGCTACGACGCGCGTACGTGACGCCGTCGAGCGTGATCCCGCTCCACGAGCTGGTGTGGGACGGCGAGAACGGCGGTATTGTGGGCAAGCTGCCGACGCTGGAGGAGCGCCGAAAGCACGTCTCGGAGCAGTTTGAGCTGATCCGCGAGGACGTCGTGCGCGCGCTTAACCCGACGCCATACAAGGTGTCGGTCTCGTCGGAGCTCTACGACTTTATCCACGAGCTGTGGATGAAGGAATTCCCTGTGCAAGAGCTGGAATAAGAATCGCGAGAGCGCTAGGACAAAGTCGAATGAAAGGGTAGGGTGAATTGCAATAGAAGACGAAGGTACGAGAAACGAGAGAGAAAGCGAGAGAGGGAGAGACCCGGTAGGATGGAAGGTAATGCTATATACGTACATATCGCCTTTAGTGTGTGAAACGGGAAACCATGAAAACAGAGATGACACGTGTACGTACGCGATCACTCGTTCTTTGGTTTGTTGTTGTTGCTCTCCTGCAGCTTGTGCTTCTTGTGGTGCTCTCGGAACTCGGCGCGCTTGACGAGAATGATCATCTGCACCATGTTCTTCATGCTCAAGAGCTACAGAACAGTAATGAGGAGATAGGTCAGTTAGTGAAAACTACACAAACGATGATGGGACAATGAGCTGTGCTCGTGTGCGTGACCTCACCAGCTGGAGGAACCCGGCCGCAAGCAATGGCCCAGCGTAGAAGATGCCCATGAAGACTCCGTGTGGATCAAAGTAGTTCTGTGTCGCGAAGAGCCGCCAGTTGTTCTGCCCCCACTTATTGAGCGGCTCCGTGACGAAGAGCAGCAGCATGATGACGACGAAGAGCCCAAACTGGAAAGAGAGGTGCTTGCGCGCGAGGAAGACCGCGAGGAAGAGCAGTGCGTGGGAGAAAATGGCGCCCGCGATCAGTGGCTCCTTCCAGTCCACGGCCTCGTACCAGCGGATCATCATGTGGCTGTACTTGGACTGCAGGCTGCGCTGGATCTGCGGCACAATCTGCTCCATCTTGTCTTTGCTTTTGCTTTTTTGGCAATGCTCATTTTGAGCGTCTTGACTGGTGAGTCAGATCTGATGATTATGCGGAATTAGAGAAAGGAGATCGACTCAGACATCATGAGTAATTAGATCGTACTTAGTGGCAAGTAGACCAGATCGTACTTAGAGGTTCCTTCCCATTTGACCAGCCTTTGCGCAGATCAACAAAAGCAGAAAGAAGAGCAGAAAGAAGAGCAGAGATGGCGACCGCGCGACCTCACCAGCGCGTGGGCGACGTCGCGTGGACCAAGATGACCAAAGTGGTACGTTTTACATGAACAGCACGTGTGTGTGTATGCACACACTCGTGCGTTCGTTTGAGACCAGGTAGTCGTACTGAAGACTCAATAGATCCATTTGTGTGTTTGGCATTTGTGCGAATGAAACAGAATGGAGAGCTCTTCGCGCTCACCTACGGCGCGATGGTGACTCAGGTGCGTCCTTTGTTTAGCAGCGTAGCATCAACTGCATCGTTAATGCGCATATACGCGCTACTCGTAAGCGATCATCGCTGACATCTGATGGAAATGGCACGTGTGCGGGCTGTCGACAGCTCATCAAAGATTTCGAAGACTTGAAGGTCGTGAATCAGCAGTTGGACAACATGTGAGTGGAGCGTCTGGACAATGAATGCATTTGATATCAACAGCACTCGCACGAATACAGATACCAGCGATTTGTGTGGAGACTCATAGTGTTATGCTGTGAATCGTGTGGTGTATTTTTGCAGGGGCTACAACATCGGCATTCGCCTCATCGACGAGTTCCTCGCCAAGTCGGGCGTGAGCAACTGCCAGGACTTCAAAGAGACCGCCGAGGTGGTCGCGAAGATCGCATTCAAGATGTTCCTGGGCGTGAACGCCGAAGTCGCGCACTGGAACGCTGAGAACAGCGCGTGCAGTCTGCTTATTTATGAGAACCCGCTCACAGGTATGTATGTGTTGAACCCACCTGTCTCCCCAACATTGTGACGGCGGCGTGAGCCTGAATTGCATGTCTGCTTGTTTGGTATCTATTTTTACAGAGTTCGTGGAGCTGCCGCCGAGCGCCTACGGCGTGCTCTGGTACTCGAATGTGCTCTGTGGCGTGCTTCGCGGAGCGCTCGAGATGGTGCAGATGCGTGTGGAGGCGCGTTTCGTCAAGGACGTGCTGCAGGGCGACGAAGTGTCGGAGATTCGGTGGGTTTCCCAGTACTTGAGTGAGGATCAGTATTTGCTTTTATTTGATTTTCTAACCCTGGTGGTTGTATGCATGCAGACTGGAACTCAAGGGGATGATCGAAGAAGCCATGGGCGACGAGTACAAGGAAGACTGAGCTACCTATAGACTCTCATGTTACCCACCCACCCACCTACACCCACACTCAGAAAACACGTATTTTTTTTCCAAAACTACGTCTTTTGGGGGAAAAAATATGTGTGGTTTCTAACATCTACAAGAGACTCCCTCGTCGTCATCATCATCATCACATCAGTTGAAAAATCCTGGCAACCGCCCGCGCGTGACCGTCTTGCGCTTCAAGCGCCAGATGCGGATCGAGCCATCGACCGATGCCGACACAAGCGTCGAGCCATTCGTGCTCACGGCGACTGCGGACACGGCCTGCGCATGCGCGTTTGAGATCTGGAACACGAGCTCCTTGCCCGTCGGCTCGTCCAGCTTCCAGAACAGCAGTTTGCCCGTCGACGACCCGCCGATCGCAAACTCGCCGTCACTTTCAAAGCATCTGTGCATGTTTCACACATCCATAGACCTCCACAGGTTAGCCAGCTCTATCTCTATTCACGCAGGATACCCATGCACGTTGTATCGTCCATCCACCCATTTCACTCATTCATGGCATGCGTGACGTACCTGATCGTTCCGTCGCACTTGACGTCGATGGACGTGAGGCGGTTGCCGTCCGTATTGTAGAGCGACAGCTCGTTGCTCATCGTCATGCACGCGATCGTCGACATGCTTCCGCAGAACGTCAAGCCCGAGATCTCCGCCTGGCGCAGCGGACTCGGCATGAGCTTGCGGATCAGTTCGTTCGTTCGCAGGTCGATGAGGTACACCACGCCTGCAGCACACAATAAACAATATAAAACAGTTAATGAGCCATTGCTGCTGTAGAAACCACAAAAATAATCAGTGACGACGCACCGTTGCGCGTGCCAGCAGCTACGATCGAGCCGTCGATGCTCACGCTGAGCTCCAGCACCGATTCCTCGCACTCCATGAACGTCGAGAGCGGCGCGGACGTGATCCCCGAGGACGTGTAGTGCCACATCTTGATCGAGCCGTCCCAGGAGCTCGTGAGTACGCGATCGTCAAACACGCAGATCGCCGAGAGCCCGTCGTCGTGCGCAGTTACCTGGTCGATCACACGGCCCACGTCCACCGAGTACATGTAGAGGCAGTTGTCCCACGAGCCGATGAACACGTACTTCTCGTCCGGGGACACATCACAGCACGACAGCGCAAGGTTGCACGACAGGTTGCGGCGCAGTGAGCCGTCGAGCGTCGCCGAGACCTTGAACGTCGTGTCCTTCGCGGTCGAGAACAGCGCTCGTCCGTCACGCGCGATCACCAGCGACGTCACCTCGCTGTATAGCATTTAGGAAATACAAACCAGAACCCCACACAAGTTAGCAAGTTAATACTGCTTTCTCTCTCTCTCCCCCTCTCTCTCTCTCTGATGCAACTTGCAAGAGCCTTACGCACCCAGAGTGCAAATTGTAAGGAGACGAGCCCGCCCAGAACGGTGCGTCGCCACCAGCGACTTTCTTGCCCGAGAACGTCCAGCCCCACCGTCTCGGGGTTTCCGTGCTCATGCGGCGGCGGAACTGCGCCGTGATCCCACCGACAATACGCTGTGCCTGGAGTGGCACGCCAATCGAGCGACCACGGAAGCCAAACATTGACTTCCGAGCATATCCTGCACCGCTATCGTCTACGGTTTCGTACGGATTCGCGTCTTTGTGCACGTCGCTGGTGCTGTTGTTGCTGTTCATCGAATGGAATGACGCACCATTGGTGATCGAGTCGACTGAAGTCAGCGATGCGTCCGAGGCTGGACGCTTCCGTGGAGACAGGATCGACTCCGGGACAGCGATCTCCACGTTTTTGCCAACCTCGCTTCTCGCAGGGTGGGAGCCAGCGAACAGCAGCTTTGGCGTCTGGCCAAACTCTTGGATCTGCGCCTCGAAAGAGCATTTCTCCACTGGATCACTGATCGTTTCCAGGTCAACGGATCCTTCGTACGACAGGTAGTAGAACACTGTTGTTGGTGTTGTGTGGACAATGTTCGCACAATGTTAGCAATAGTTCAGCATAAAGCCAATAGAACCAACAGCAAACAGCACGTACAGTTGTTGGCCTTGATCGCCTCCTCCCCCTGCTGCTTGTACCCAAAGATGAGGTTGATCCACTCGTGCAGGTGCGCCGAGACGTACTCGCTCTCGAGCGCTTCGCGGTTCTTCTGCACAAATGCGGCGGGACTGGACGCCCACGGCGGCAGCTCCACATCGCCAACCTAACAGTTTTGGACAGAAGTAAGTCAGCTATGTGGAGCCAACTCGTCAGTATTCCAAAACAGATACAAAACTTACTCTTGTGTGGTTCTGTGTCGTGCCGAGGTCCAGGTTGCGGCCATTGCGCAGCCAGTCGCTCGCTGCGAACGTCTCGTCGAAGAACGCCGGAATGAGCTCCTTGAGGTCCGCGTGGTTGGTCAGACAGCTCTTCCACGTGCTCGCCACGCTCCGGAAAAGACGGTCCGCGGCGTCAAACTTGCCGTTCTGGAGACAGAGCATGTACTCTGGCGCCATGCGCACCAAGTAGTAGAGCACGTAGCCCGGCGTGGAGTAGTGCGTGCCGTACAGGAACGGCGGAGGGATGCCCTCGGCCTCCATGCCGCGCGGCATGGCCTCGTATCGGGCTTGGAACAGCTCCAGTCGCTCCTGGTTCAGCGCTCCCACCGGTTTCGACAGGTCGCGGTAGATCGACGGGTCGTTCAGGTCGAGCGTCGCGCTCTCGTAGTCGCGCAGGATCCACGGGAAGACCGGGTACTGTGTCAGGTCGTTCATCGTTCGTCCCGCCGCGTTGTTTAAATAAAGCAAATAGTCGTAGTTGGACACCTCTCGCTTCTGCCACTTGAGCATCATGGACTCCAGGTCGGTCTGCAGCAGGCGCTTCAGGTCCGGCTGGCTGATCATCATGTCGTAGAGCTCGTCTCGGTCGCGGCGACTCCTGCACGAGAAGAAGAAGCTGTCACCGTTCTTCAGGAAGATCTCGAGCCCCGTCTGCTTAAGCATGTGGCGGCGTTTGAACAGATACTCGACCGTGTCGTACCCCCAGTTGAGCACCGGGTCGCCCACGTTATTCACCTGCGCCGGCTGGAAGTACAGGCGCTGGTTCGTGAGCATGAGGCAGCCCGGGTACTTGAGCAGCGGTACGATACGGTCCACGAGTTTGCCCTTGGTCAGCAGCGGTCGTTCGCGAAAGTCCACGAGTAGGCTCGAGTCAAACATGTCGGTGAGACGCGGACGCAGCACGGGCGCCAGCAAACTCTCCTCATCCACTTTGTTCAGCACGCTCTTCTGGTGCGCGAGCGTCCAGATCGGCTGCACGCTGCGCAGGAAGTCCTCGATCTTGGAGTGCAGCAACGCAAAGACGTATTTGGCCGCCACGCCGTTCTCGGGGCGACTCGTGTCTTTCGTCACGTACGGGTGGTCCACGCCGCGCTCCTTCATCTCCACGACGGTCTTCGTCTCGAACGACAGGAACACGCCGCAGTCCCCCAGAGGCTGGTCGAAGAGCTCCGCGGTCGGCAGCTCCGCCATGTCGCGGAACGGGAAGCGTAGGATCGGCAGGTTGATGTCCTGCGGCTCGAAGAAGAACCCGCGCGTGCACACCTTCAGGCGGCCCTGCACTTTGCTGTCGGCAGTCGCCATAAACGCCATACGAAATGCAACGCTTAACGCAACGGCTGTGAGATAGAATAGCGACAGCTTGCCTGCAAGTCACGTACCGATGGGGGCTTGGCACGGGGTCCAGATACCGGTGCACGCTGAAATCCTGATACAATAGCAAGCAAGACCAAGCGCAGCAATGACAGCAGCAGCAGCAGCAATGTTAGCAAGCGTAGCTCTTTGGTCACGTATTGAGCAACAGGAGCAGCAGCTCAATCAAGATACAAAAGCAAATGAGAGGCATGTCAAATGGGAATGAAGATGGTGGGTGCCGTGCGCGCGCGACGTACATCAAGGAAGAACTCGCCGTCCTCCAACTGCAGCAGCGAGAAGCGCGTCTGCGTGCTCTTGAAGCCCGACTTGTTGGCCAGCATCTCTCTCTCTCTCTCTCTCTCTCTAGTGGGCGGGCGTCTGGGCGGGCGTGTGGGGGTGTGTATGGCTGCAGGTCTCTCGTATCTCCTCTCTCGGCGGTATGATGCAGGACTTTTGACTTTACCTTCTTGTTTGCTTTGGGGGCGTTGACGAAAATGTGCGCAGCGAAAATAAAAATAAAAATGATAGAGATGTAAAGTACGCAAAAAATACAGGAACATTGATGTTGTAGAGGTACCCTCTTTACATGTATAATAGTAACTTAATAGTAATATATACAGTATTTTATCAAGCAACTGATATACGAAATATAACGGTTATATTTGGATCTGCGTGTGTGTGAGTTTGCATACCAGGTAGACAATAAAAATGGCTACCATGCTGCAGCAGCTCGACATGGCTGCCAATAAATCCGCCTTTCAGACGACAGGAGCATCAACAATGCGCGCAAATGCGGGACTCATGATTGTACGTGCCTCTTGCTGTCTCACTGCGTCGCTGGCGGCAAGGATGTGTGTGCTGACGTGCTGCTACTGTCGCTGTGCTGGCGGTCGACCAGGTGGGCAGGAACGTGACGCTCGTACCGTACGAGAAGGAGCACGTCGACAAGTACCACCAATGGATGAAAGACCCGTGGCTGCAAGGTAACAAGCTCTGTATTGCCTTGCTTTCTGTTGTTAACATGCCAGTTCGTCTATATTGAACACGCTCATGACGTGGTTGTGTGTGTGTTTTGTGCGTGACAGAGATGACGGCGTCCGAGCCACTATCGATGGAGGAAGAGTACGAGATGCAGCGATCGTGGCGAGAGGATGACAAGAGTGCGAGTTGTGCGGTCTCTACGTGCGTGTTTTCTATTTGCTATGGCGGCGCTCTCACTGTGCTGTATCTTGTCTTTGTGTTAACAGAGTGCACGTTCATTGTTCTCGCGAAGGGTACCAACGACGTCGAGTCCTCGTTCACTGACGAAGACGCGATTGATCGTAAGCAAGACCGTGACAGTATCAAGTGCTGTATGATCATTTTTGGACTAGGCAGGATCTTTATATGTGTGTATGTGTGTGAATCTCTCAATTCGGCAGGCATGGCTGGCGACGTGAACCTCTTCTTCAACGACTACTACGACGAGTTCAGCTGCGAGATGGAGATCATGATCGCGGAGCCAAAGTACCGACGCAAAGGGTTTGCGAAAGAGGCCGTGGAGCTCATGATGGCTTACGGTATGGAAACCCCAAGTCAGGTAATCTGAAGTCGAAAGTGAGCTTACGCTCCGTTTACATGTATCTCTTTGTTGTTGTTGTACCAGCAATTTCGAAGCTCAACGTTCACCGATTCTACTGCAAGATCAACGAAGTCAACCACGCTTCGCTCCAGCTTTTCGACAAGTAAGTGTATCAGAAATCCTGCACGCACATGGCTGGGAATCCTGACAATTGCTCTCGGTATGGCAGATTGGGCTACAAGAAGTGCAATTACGTGGCAGCGTTTCAAGAGATCGAGCTGGAGCTTCTTCCGAAGGAGAGCAAGCAGCGCATTGTCGACGACGTGCTCGCGTTTGCCACTTTCCACGAAGTCCCACCACGAATCGACTAAACCAAGGGTTTCGGGGAATGAACCAATAGATTAAGCATGGTGGACTGTGGACTGGGAGTTGTGTGCTATTTCCACGCAGATTTTTGTTTAGATCGCGAAACGCCACGGCTTTTCAGCGCAGGCTTGTTGGATGCTTGTCGCTTGTTGTGAGCGAGCTACTCACTGCCACGTCTTGTCAAGGTGACCGACCGGCGGCAAGCATGCCCAAGTCATTTGATTCTTTTGCAGGCGTGGTGTCTGCAGCGAGCAGCAGGAAACAGCAGCAGTGTTTCGGACGAGATGGTCGGAAGATCTACCAGCCCACAGAGGTTAGTCACTTTGCCATTCACCACAAATGCAATGCATGCGACGGTTTGACCTTCTGCTTTACTCCTGTTCTCGTAGATCCCTGCTGCTTTCCAGACAGGGTTGCGACGGTTTGAGGCTGAACGCCCAGGAACAATCGAGGCACAACGCCGATGGGAGCAAAGTGGCAATGGCTTTGTTGCAGAATCGTCAAGCTACTTCCCAAAGATCCGCGAAAGTCAAACTGCACGAGACTCCAGAGAGCAAAAGTCGAAGTTTGTCAGCAGCATCGTGTTCATGGATACGGCAGTGACAAAGCAGCGCTTGCTACCGCGTCACAGTCTCTCACGACCAGGGAAAGAGACTGCGGTTGCTGGATCCTTCGTACAAAGTTTACCCAAAGACCGACAGGCACCGCCATCCGTTGTTGCAAATCTAGGTACATCTTGTCTTGTGGGCGACATGTGCGTAACTCATATGACGATGGCTGACTGATACAACGCATTGATGGCACTCGCAGATCAGAGCGGCATGGCTGTCTTGCATCAGGCGTTTGAGAAATACGAACAGTTGAACGAGGACGAGTTTATCACCGAAATGCTGGTCGGGCTGAAGGCAGACAAATTGCCCAGAGTGGAGCAGGTACGGACTGAGCTCCAAGTGCAAAACTATCCAGCAGGCTCTTCTGAGACTTGCCTTTTTCGTGACATGTCCTAGGTGGACTTGACGTGTGAGATCAGCACAATCTTTCGCAAGGCAGACGTTCGCTCTGAGGGCTTGCTCGACTGGGTTGCGTTCAGCACTTTTATCACCCAAACATTAGGTAAGTTTGTTAGCCGCAACCTTGCCTTCCCAACCGTCTTCTAGTTCTCATCAGGATCTCCAATCATTAATGGATGCAAGACCTACGTACAGTTGATGGAGACAACACGGCATCCAAGGTATGATGTCTTTCTTGTTACTGAGTTCTATGCGGCATTAGTGAAGTGAACGGCAAACTCATATACGCGTAGTGGCAAGTAGAAACGGCGCCGCCGCCTTTAAACATGACTGCAGAGATCCAGCGAATGGTGGGTCGTGATGCAGGATTGCGATTGTCACATTACAGATTGGTGGGTTCAACGTGAGATTAATCTCTGCTATCTGCCAGATCTACTTTGCCGAGATCGACAAGATTCTCTTCCATGATAACAAGCGCCCGGGGTTTTCCATACTCGACCCAACGACTAGCTCAGTTGTCAGAGAGGCAACTCGCTCAACTAGGTATATTACTCGCTTGATTCTGGCTACAGCAGCAACTTCTCTAGGCTGAATCTTGCATTCTTTGCTACTACTCCATTGTTTTTCCTGCAGTAGTCAAGTTTTGGACGCGATTTACTCCCCGTTTGGTCGGTACGTGGTCACCGCAACCACTTCACCAGTCATCTCCTTGTACGATATCGATTCTCTCAAGATCCGGCAGGTACTCACTCTCGCAGTTGGATTGATCCCCCCGTTTCATCAGTGACGATGTGCTCATCTGTTGCTTTCCACTCTGTAGCAAATACCAACGCAAACCGCACAACTCGCTCTCGCGAACCACTCAAGCACAACATCAACGCAGCTGTACACGTCCTGTACAAACGGCCAAGTGCATGCGTGGGGTCTAGAAACCCTTTGTCGCTCGCACACGTTTTTCGACAAAGGCCATCCAGTGATGAACGATCTCCTGGTCATCGATGGGATGTCTCAAGTGGCTGGCGCGTGTCTGGATGGTAAAATCTACATGATCGACCTTCATCTCCACCGCGTCACGAAAGCTCTCTCCGGTCACAAGAAAGCAGTCACGATGCTCAGGTTCAGCTCGGAAAACGGCTATCTGGTCAGCGCGGGCTTGGATCATTGCATCCAAGTGTGGAACCCTCACGTGGAGCAGAAAATCGGCTCTCTAACGGGTCATCGAAGTCAGCTGATCGGCATGGAGGTCGTCTCCGACATGCCTCATATCATCACTGCGGACGAGTGCGGCGTGGTGAAGATCTGGGACTTGCGCAAGTTCGCGGCAGTGCAGACTATCGCGAAGGAGTTATACGTGAAAGACCACAGCATTCCGCGGACCTTGTCGCGACCCATGAGCTCGCTTTGCTACATTTCATCCAAGAAGCGCATCGCGATCGCGCATTCAACGATATTCTTCATTGGCCAGACGCCAACGAAAGGAAGCAAAGATACCCACGAAAGCGCACCTAGAGCTGATCGTCAAGAGATCGACGAGGAGCATGAGCAGCTCGACGAGGAGCATGAGCAGCTCGACGAAGCCAAGAAACCGATTTCAGTGTTTTACTGCCCACAAACCCAGTATTTTCTGACGCTCACGTGCTGGGAGATCAAGAGCTGGGATGCCAATTCCGGTCAATTGGTCCGTACGACGTCTCCGGCCATCGGGTCTGAAATGACCTGCGCCTGTCTGGTCGACGACTACTTCTCTTGCTTCGTTGGGACAGAGTGTGGGATCGTCGCACGTTTGATGATCCCAAACGGGTCGGTGATTATCCAGAAGCGCGTCCACTCGGCCGAGATCACAGCGATCCAATGGCTGAAAGAGAAGAGACAAGTCGTGTCGGGTGCAACCAACGGGAACATCCTCATCGCTCGCTACGATACACTCGACGTGCTGTTCAAGCTGAATCACTGGCGAGGCGTTCAGAGTGCGTCAAACGCGTTTTTTTATGAACTATCAAGCGGAGAGCTCAGTCCAGCGTACTCGGTCCCGCTCTCTCTCCGCGCGTTCTTCTACGGAAACGAGATCGAGCGTCTGATACGGATATTCGGTCAAGAAGACGCAAGTCGATGCGGATCGATCCCATTGTCAAAGTTGCCATCCGTGCTTGAAGCCGCGTTTCCGATTAGCTTCATGAACCACCACACAGTAGACGGCAGTAGAACAACCGAGAGCGAGACTTCAAGGCTGCAAGGCACTAAAGACCGAGAAACACCGCAGGAGACGATCACGTTTGCAAGTCTGCTGGAGATCCTGAAGGAAAGTCTCACGGCACTCCAGGACGGCAAAATCGCCCAGCCCAAGCGGTCGATCTCCAGTGTTTCGGCTCTCGATGTGCACAGCCAACTATTCTCGCTAGTGACCGGATCATCGACCGACGGAACTTTTTGTGCGTGGAGCACACGGAATGGCGCGGTTGTAGCTCAAGGAAGCGTTGGATCGCACAGCTCTCGACAAGCACCACCACCATCCATCTCACAAATCTCTTTTTTGCATCCGTACCCGTACTTCGTTTGCACGGAAGTAGGGAGCTGCGAACTGGAGTTCTGGTCGACTGTTGCGATTCCACCTCTGCTGCCACACTCGTACCAGCGCTTTCTGAAGTTCGCCCATCGGCTGAGAATTCAAACTTATGCTGGGTTGCAAAAGAAAGATGACCAACAATACTCAAGCTTCTTCCTGACAGAAACAGAGGCATCTTCACCCGACCACCTCGAGAAAGGCGATCATGCAGTTTTGAAGCAGGCGGAGGAGATTAAAGAGACGAATGTCCTGGCAGCGAAGTGGTTTTATGGTGGTACCCAGGAAGAGAAGCTGGTATGCGTTGGAGACGAACAAGGTAAGGACAGCCAACTGCTTCGGATGATAATGCGTTCAGTATGTGTAGGTATTCTGACTGGTTGATGTGTGGTTGGCTATGCATGCATTCGTATAGGCTACATCACTATCTATGATTTCGAGACGATGCTAAAACGGATGGATGCGCTCAAAGAGGGATCATGCGAGGCAGCCTCCAAAATCTGCGAGGGTAGTTCAAGTGCAAACGACGGATGGAATGGAGCACTCTTTCCGACTGAATGCTTGCCAAAATTGAACCAGTGGCACGCTCATCAATTAACGGCAATTCGAAGCTTGGAGATTTTTCGCATCAGTGAGCTCCAGTCCAGCAGCAATCTGATCGTTGCGAGCTTAACAGAAGATGGCTGCGTTTCCCTCTGGTCGATTGGGGGCAAGTTGGTCGGAAGACTGAACGAGAGACCGCCCGTCGCGCGAAATCGCCTCGTTCCCCGAGCGCCAACACCTTGGAAGCTTCGAATCGATGCATTGAGAGCAAAGAGTAACGACGTGGACCACGCTGAGCAGGTGCTCCAGAGAGTTGAGCACAAAGTTCGCAGAGCTCAAGAAGACCAAACTGCGGTGAAACGAGTCGTCGAAGAGCAGCATGCGAGGAAAAACACGGTTGGAGGCGTCCCAGTCAAACAGAGTCCTCGAGTCGCGAGCCGACTGCTGAGCGTATCGTCCATCAGGTCGTCGATGCCGAAGTTTTAGCCGCCGCCAACCCAAACCAAAGCCAACTTGCGTCTGTCACACAATGTAAACAGAAGCCGACACCGACAACATTCATTGTAAGTGGATCCAAACACCTCAGTTCAAGCCGGTACTCTCAAAATTTTAATTTATCACATGATATGACTTAGCAGCACTGACTGACAACCGACAGAGAGACACGAAACCCATCGGACGAGCGTGCTTACAGCAGGCATTCGAACCACTTGACCGGCTTCTGTCTCTTGTCGAAGAGCGCGTCGCCGTTGTGCATGGTGGTGTCGGCGTGGTTGAGCTTCGCGCGGTAGAACTTGTTGTTGTAGTCTTCCTCGAACTGCGACGCCGGGAGGTCGCCGATGCAGCTCTGGAACTCCACCACACCGTCAT
>JALBZD010000760.1:0-16991 GCA_038050675.1 Globisporangium cylindrosporum | reverse complement strand
TCGCCGACGCCGCTGCCGCTCAGGTCGCTGGGATCGGACCAACGCACGACCAGTACAGTGCTGCTGGTGGCAACCAGGGCTCGGCACCCCCATCCAAGTACCAGGAGTACACCACGGGCGTGCACGATGCTCCAGTCCAGCCATAAGCCTAGCTGCGGCAGCAACTCTCTGCAAATCCTTCGTTGGTCTCTTGGCCATTCGTGTCGTGCATCAACGCGTACATGTAGTCGATGAACATCTTGATATCCTGAGTGAGAGCTGAAGCGTCATCGGCTCCTGCATATATTTTATAAGCAGTAGTAGGTGTCGAACACCAACCTGTATGCATAACCCCCACAAAAATAACAAAAATTGATGTGGAAAACAAAAGCAAACTCGTCGTGCTGAGATGCTCGAATGATGCAAGAGTACCCATCCAATCCGACTCGTTTCCACACAAAGACAGACAGACCGTTGAGGTGACGAGTGATTTACGTTGTTGAGTTGTGCTCCTGCATGTGTATGTGCAGCGAGTGACGTCTGGCAAATTATATCACCAAACGTACACATCACGTTCACCTTGAGTTACACGGAGCTTCGCCGTGGCCACTAGCGGAGTGACGAAATGGGAAAATGAGGCGAATGACTTGACCAGGTGTCCATCACGCAATTATTGTTGCCTTACCGGCATTAATAGATGGAGCATAGACATCAAACCAAGCATGAACCAGAGAGAAAGACCAGTGTGCAATAGCCTATCCGAGGCTATCCACACAGCCACCACACGCATCCCGAACGTTCTCGATCGAGCATCGTGCCCTTTCATTAAAATCGAGTGAAAATGGTGTGAGTCTCTAATTTGCGCGCCTCTGATTGGTCGCGAGCGGATCCTGAGTTGGCACTTCAACGTGCAGATGCTTTGCTTCCAGGGAGACTCAAACTGCTTCCTGGGAGCTGCATCTGTGGGTGCGTGCGGCAAATGAAAAGGTTCTGTTGAGCAAAAGAAACGCAGAAAAGCTCGAGAAAAAATGTGTCTGCATTTTCCTCTTGACGACGCAGACGTTTCGCATATTGCTCGGCTAGCTATAGTGCATACCTTTATATATTTATAATTGTGCAAAATGTGTATTTGGACATTGCAGTATACTAACAAGTGCAATAATAGAAAAACATGCTGCAGATAATAAATTCACCTGCGATAATTGATATCCCTGACTTTCTCATGCTGGACGCATTGACGAGCTCGTTTTTCTTTCTTTGATGGGTTCTTATCAGTCCTGTCTGGCGTATATACACTTCCGCTTATGCGACGCGCCGACATATATAAATGGGAAGAAAGCAGGCAGGTAGGCACGCAGTCTATCCACCGCTGTCTCGCGCATGTCGGCAGCCAAAGATTTCCACTCGCACTTGCCATTCTCGAATTCGCCGTCCAGACCGCAAGTCTCCAGACCGCAAGAACCCCCCCCCCCATCAACACTGTCAAGATGGCGCCAACTCTCGAAGGCCGCGTCTTCGCGCGTCTGCACCGCTTCGCCGGTCTCCCCACCGATCTTCAGGAGGATGTGAAGCAGTTCCGAGCTCACGTCGAAGCGGACAAGCAGGTGCTCTTTGCGAACAACAAGCACGCACTCGTCAAGACCGTGTACGGCGTCAAAGGCAAGGCGCTCACGGACGCCATCATCATCTGGCTCCAGGCGCGCGACGCGCCGCCTGCGTCCGAGCCAGCGGTGGTTGAAGAAACCCCAGTTGTCACGGCGGAACCGGCGGAAACTACGCCTATTGAGGCTGTGACTACCGAGGAAGCCGCTCCAGTAGCGACTGAAGGTGAAGCTGCCGCCCCTGTCGCGACTGAAGGTGAAGCTGCTGTTGCTGCACCACCAGCGTCGACGGAAACTGCTCCAGCGTCGACTGCGTCGAGTGCGCCGCCAGCATCCGCCACGTTTGCGGCTCCAGTGACGCCAGAGCAGCGCGAACGCGCGCGACAGATCGCCGAAGCACTTGTGCTCTCGGGCTTCATCACGCCGTACAAGGACGACGAGAAGCACTTGAACGCTGTCGCGCCTGACCACTACGTGAAGGACAACGAGCTGCTCATCCCGATTGCCAAGAGTGTGACCGAGCTCAAAACCACTTCGGTGTGGAACGTTGTGGAAGGTGCGACCTACGCGCGTGCCTTGAAGCGCAAGGCTGGCGTGCTCGCCCCCTTCACGCAAGGCAAAGATGTCTACGTGGTGTTCAACGATACGCTCAAGAAGGCGTACCTGTTTGACTCGGACTTGGCACGCGCGCCGATTGCCGAGTACAACGGCGAGGCTTTGAACGTGCAGTTCGACAATGCGCACTTTGAGTTTGGCGTGCGCGTCGCGTTGAGCTCTGGCGATGAGAAGGAGAAGCCGGAGCTGTTCAACGCCGGCACGAAGCACCTGCAGGAAGAGTTTCTGAACGTGTGGCTCAACATTGGCTCACAGTACCGCGAAGCGTACAACCTGCATGTGGAAGAGGTCAAGTCGATCTACGAGCTGAAAGACCGCGACATCGAAGGCAACGAAGTGTCGTTCGACAAGTACAAGGGCAAGGTGTTGCTCATCGTGAACGTGTCGAGCAAGTGCGGCCTGACGCCGACGAACTACCCAGAGCTCTCTGCGCTGGACCTCAAGTACCGCGAGCAGGGGCTCGAGATCCTCGCGTTCCCGTGCAACCAGTTCGGTAGCCAGGAGCCCGGCACGAACGAGGAGATTGTCGAGTTCGTCAAGCAGTACAACGCGCAGTACACGTTCTTTGAGAAGGGCGACGTGAACGGCGCGCACGCGCGCCCCGTGTTCACATACCTGAAGGCGAAACTGCCGGGGCTCTTTGGCTCGTACATCAAGTGGAACTTCACCAAGTTCCTCGTGGACCGCAACGGCAAGCCAGTCAAGCGCTTCTCACCGCAGGAGCTGCCGTTCTCGTTTGAAGAAGAGATCCAGAAATTGCTGGACGCGCCGCTGGAAGTTGAAGTTGAAGCGGAAGAAGCGGCGGTGACCCAGCAGCGCGCGGAGGAACTGGACCATTTGCTGAAGTTGGATACTTCGGAGCCAGAGCCCGCTCACGTTACCGATGTGGTCACCGAGGTGGTCGAGAGCCAGACTGGTGAGGTCGCTGCTGCACCAGCCAAGACGGAAGAGCAGCCAGCTGCCGCTGCAGTGGCGCCAGCTGCGACGTAAAGGACGTCTCGGTGGCGATGAATGACGCAGTGTGCGTAAGCAAGAGCAAGCAAGCGCGCGGATCCTTTTTTAATCTTCTTTTTTTTATGAGCTTGGTGTATGATTGCATGCATTCCAGTCAGCCATGTGTATGTGCGCGATGTTGAAGCGCACTTGACGCCTGTTGGTGAGGATATCATGAAAGTGGATAAACACATTAGCCAAATCAAGCATTTTGTTTTCTTTCTCTCACTCTCGCCACTTGCGCTACGAGCTCTGGTTGGTGGACGATTGTCCACCAACAACCGCCGCAATCACAATGAATGCAGCCAAGCCCTTAAAGCTCCAACTGCATGATGTAACCAGACACACGTTGACCCCTTTCGCACATCGGCAGAGCGAAGGTGATCCGGTCGTTGAGTGTATAGCACTTCCATGCAACCAGCACACACGACTAATAACCTTCATACCATTTCTCGACTCGTAAGCCGCACAGCACCTTACGGGAATCAAGTGTAGCAACGCAAATGCCCAACAGCCCCACTGCCGCCGAGACGATGGCCGAGCTGGCGTCGCGCGCACTGGACGTCGAGCGCGAGGAGCGCGAGCACATGGAGGAGCTGCACATGCTCGGACTCGAGCACGGGTGCGCGCTGCCGCCGCCCATGGTCGAAGGCCGCGTCTTCCAGCGGATGTACCGCTACCACTTGCTCCCACCGCAGCTCCAGGTGGTCTCGGATGCGGTCGCAGTATACTTGGTAACGCCCGATATCCGCTCCAAACTGTTTACGACCAGCAAGTGGAGCCGCCATCCTGGAGTCATCGGACCGTGCGTGAAGGGCGAGAAGCTCATTGACGCGATCAAGAAGTTCATTGCGGGCTCACAACAGTACGAAGTCAGCGACGTGCTCGACAGCGCCAAGCAAATCGCCGAAGCGCTTGTGCTTTCGGGCTTCATTTCGCCCATCTACGAGCCCGAGCGCGAGGAGAACGTCGTTAGGTACGTGCACGAGCGCGACGTCTACGAGCTGGTCGCGCCTGGCGCCCACCAGCTTTTCGCTGGATCTATAGGCACCGAAGGCTCCGCGGAAGCGAGCACGGAGCTGGAGCACGCGGCGCCAAAGTACCAGAAGAAATCGGTCTGGGCCGTCACGGACGGCGCGACGCGAGCCGGTGCCGTGTTCCGTAAACCCGACGCCACGAACTCGATCAAGTACTTCCTCGTGAAGCTGTCCATGTGTGGTGCGCAACTACGCGAGAAAAAATACTACGCGGTGATCAACAAGACCAAGCACCACGCGCTCTTCGTGTTCCCGCACGACTGCGCGCGCCAGGAGATCAGCCACGTCGACCTGCAGGACGCAGTGGTCAAGTACGAATCTGGCACGGCGCACGGGCCGCTGTACCACGGACTCAAAGTCTGGACCGACACGAACTTCGAGATCCTCGACTTTGTCTCCAAGCACCGCCAGGAAGACTGGCTGCTGTCGCTCTTGGACGCCGGCGCAAAGTACATGGAATCGAACAGCGATCATGAGAAGTGGGCGGACTCGAAGGCGTCGTTCTACTCGCTCACTGATATCGATACTGTCGGTCGCGAATATTTCTTTGAGGAGCTGCTGGGCAAGGTCGTGCTGCTGGTGAATGTCGCGAGCAAAGATCCCGAGGCGCCGCTCCAGTACCCGGAACTCGTGGCGCTTCAAGAGAAGTACCGAGACCAAGGACTGTGCGTAATCGCGTTCCCGTGTGGCCAGTTCGGCGGCGAAGGGCAGGAGTTCGACACGGACACGGAGATCTTGAGCTACCTGGAGCAGGCATACGGCGTGCGGTTCCCGGTCATGACCAAACGTGACGTGAATGGTCCCGATGCACGACCCGCGTTCCTGTATCTGAACGCGCACCTGCCGGGTCGTTTTGGACCGTTCACGGAGTGGAGTTTCACGAAGTTCCTTGTTGGACGCAACGGGAAGCCGTTCAAACGCTACGAGACGCGGAACTTGCCTGCTGCTGCGATGGAGGACGACATCAAACGGCTTCTCGGGGCGACCGAGTCGCCATTATCGCCACAGTCGCCATTATCACAACAGCAGCAGCAGCAGCGGCACGAGATGGTGACAGAGGAAGAATGTCGAGCGCCGGAGGAGACGAGACGCAGCGGCGGTGCACCTTTCCACACCATAAGTGAGTGAGCAGACGATGAATGGTGACATGGCTGACCACACATACACAATGAGAGAGGCTGAGCGACAGAGAGGGATCTGCATATTCTTCATCATCATCATCAATCGCAATATATTTATATGAAGCAAACCCCGTACGTCCCCTGCCAGCCAACCAATCACACGCCTGATGCTCCTGCTAGCTGTTCCTGGGTGCTTTCTTTGCATTCGCTCTGTTCCGAGGACTGACTGACTTGAGTATGTGAGTGGCTATCGTGCTCTGAACAGGTGCTTGCTGGTCGTGCTTGAATCGTAGAGCGGACACTGTCATGATACCGCCCCATATCGTGCTGTGCCATTCCACACTGCCTTAGTTGTCTAATCCAAAGCTCTTGCGGTAGACGCTGTTAATGTTCTCGACCACGAGCAGCACGATCATCGCGTTCGGTGCGCAGCGTGTGTAGTACGTCCAGTAGCCGCGCCACAGCTTGCTCGGGCCTTCCTTGGCAATGATCTGGCGGAAGCAGTCGACCACACCCGTGTACGGGTACTTACCCGAGATCGGGTCCTTCTTCATGTTCATCAGGCGTGACTTGACGAGGTCGAACGGCAGCGACGTGAACGCGCACGCAAAGCCCGAGACCGCACTGGCGCCGGTATTTGTAAGGAAACCTTCACCGTACATCGCTGTGAACATCTCCTTGGCCTGGTCGTACGACGCCATCATGCCCATGTTCATCGCCGCACCGCGCGCCACCAGCGGGATGCTGCCGCGCCACAGCGTTGCCACACCCTCCGACTTGGTGATCTTCAAGATCGCGTCGAACACGTTCTTGTACCCTCTTCGCTCCCCGTCCTTGGCGAGCGTGTCGGCCTGCATGCGCACCAGCGCGACGTCCATCGGACAACCAAGCGTCGCGGCGATCGCGCCGGTCATCATCGCAGAAGTCGACTTGACCCAAAGCGGCAACGACGCGCTCTCGCCATTTGCCACGCGGCGCGCGATGAGCTTGTCCGAGAGCGCACGGTGCATGCCGAGACGCGCTGTGCCGTAGACCATCTGGCGCGCGACTGCGGCCGAGAGACCCGAGTAGAGACCGGAGATGCCCTCCTTGGCGATCACCGAGCGCGCGACGCCCATGCTCGTGACGTTGGCGCCGGTCTGGCCCGCGAGCTGCAGGTGCACCTTAACGAGGTCGATCGGGTGGATCGCCACGGCGGCGAACACGGCGGCTGTGCCTCCGCACACGTACGGCTGGGCGGCGGCCGCGAAGGACCCGGAGGAGGAGCTCTTAATCGCAGACGTCTTGGTGGTGGTGGCCATTGGGATTTGAGGATTGATTTGAGCTGAGCTGAGCTGCTGGCTGGCTGGCTGGTTGGTGCTTGGAGGAGAAGGGCCGCTTTGGTGCTTGGAGGGGGGTTTTGGGAGTGGCGCTCGCTTGGGCTGTCTGTCTGGTGTGTGTATGCGCGACGATGTGTGATCGCGCGCACAGTCCGGTACTGCCAAGCACCTGAATAGAGAGCGGTCAAAAGAGATGGGCGACTTCGAGGGATAGGGCCAGGAAGTTCGAGAGCCCATCTTTTATACTTAGTATTTGTAAGGGTAGGGAGACCAAGCAGCCTTTGATGACAAGGCATAACCTGCCAAATTCGATTGAAGGCATCACAAATTTTTGTTTGAGATGCCTTCAATCGAGTTTTACAGGTTGTTGTAAGATGAGAGGATTTTGGTGTATTTACGATACTGCTATGGTCGAATTTCGTGTTTCACGTTGGAAAACTTCAGCTTTCTATTGACTTGTACCATTTCGGTCGAACTAAGACACCGAGACAAGTAGATATTGCTGCAGGGAGTGCATAGGCATCGCAACATCCGACTGAGCATGAATGCCTGAATTAGCAAGCGGAAGTCACCAGCACCAACAGAAATGATCAGCGCTGGTGCTGGGGTCTACAGTATAAATTCTGAAAGGTTGGCTGCTTGGAGTTCAGCAGCCATTTTTTTGTTTGTGCAACACATTGTACAAAAACAGCTGGCGCAGCTTGATTGATTCTTGCAACTCGCATCTTCTCGCAGTGTACCACTTCTTATGGTACAGCACGACTTCTATTCTTACAAGTCCCTTGTGTTGCGATTGGGTGTTACAGTGTGCCACCAAATGGCTTTGTGCAGCCATTGGCACGCTCTCCATCGTCGTCGCTGGGCAGGAAGTCGTAGTAACGTAGTCATTGGCGCCGATCGCGAGCCCCACGCTCTTCTTCTTTGGTCAATGCTGCTCCGTTTTGCTTGCTTCTTATTGACTGATAGTATAAATCAGGTATATTTTCGAAACATTTTAAATCGCGCGCTGTGAATGCAACCTACTCCGACAATGAAGCAGGAGCGATGTGCACGGTGTGCGTACTGTCAGCCTACGCCAACCTGGAATGAACTGTGCCTTGAACAAGCGCGGGTGCTCTGCCTGACGGGCACTGAAGTCAACGTAGAAGTCGCGCTTACGGAGCAGTGTGGGTTCCGTACGCCCCAGCCGAGTGCTGCTGCAACTTGGATGGGTTGGATGGAGCCGCTGAGCCCTGACCACCAGAGGCGATAGGGTGGTGGTGCGACGTGACGAAGTTCGCGACCTTAGCGGCAGCGGTATCGGCCACATGGCCCGCGCGGGACATGTCGTCGCGGTTGCCGGAGGGGAACGTCGACCGTGTTGCAGTCGAGTCGAAGGACGGGTCCTCCTGCGCTCGGAAATGGTTATCGAGGTGGGTCTTGGACATCGGAGTGGTTCCGCTCGAAGAAGTTGAGTTTTCGTGGGAAAGGCCCTCGTTGCCCATTGAATGATTGTCGTTGTTGCCGTGTTTCGGCATGCCGCCAGCCACCTCATACGGAACTCTGCTCGGAGACGCTTGGTGCGCTCTATAGCCTTGTCCCTGCTGCTGCTGTGGCTGAGCAGCGCCATAGGAAGGAGCTGCGAAGTAGGGATCCTCGCGAGGTGTGGAGTGATGGTCCTGGTCGAGGCTCTTCGACATACCATTCATATCATACGGAGCATTGTTCGACGAAGCCTGGTGCGCTCCAAAGTCCTGGCCCTGCTGTTGCTGCGGCTGGGCGGCACCGTAGTACGGAGCTCCGAACGACGGATTCTCGGACGCCGTAGAGTGCTGGTCTGCCTGGTGTTGCGGCACTGCAGCATAGTTATCCAACGAGTTTCTCTCGGCACGCTCTGGTTGCGCCTGTGAGTGATATTTGTGACCCGTCATTGGTGTAGCTGCTGCACCTGAAGGAGCTTCGTGAGTGGCAAAGTTGTGATTCTGGTGCTTTGACGGAGCTTCAGGGGCTGTGAGATCCGCACGTCTAACTTCCTGTGGCTCACTCACCGCCATCTGGCTCGTTTTCACATTCTGAGCTGCCTCAAAACCAACGATACCACCTCTCGCGTCAGCTTTGACCAGTCTCGAGATGTCGTTCTCGGGGTGCTGCGCGCCAAGACTGAACCACGCGTTCCCGAACTCCGTCTGCATTTGCTTCGTGCCAGCGTTGAAGAGCTCGGGCTTATCCTTCGCATCCGCAGAGTTCGGCGCCACGCGCACTCCAAACTCAAAGTGCTCGTGGTCAAAGTCCACGTTCACAGAGTCGACGCGCATCTCGGCGATTGGCTCGCGCGCAATGTCCGACTCGAACAAGTACCCCTTCTTGGTTCTCTCGTTCAACACCACGTAGACGTCCTTGCCATCCGTGAACTGGCCGATCAAGCCCGCCTTGCGCTTCATCGAGCCCGCGTAAACCGCTCCCTCCACGACGCTCCAGACCGAGATCGTACCGAGTTCACTCACGTTCTTGGCAACGGGAACGAGCAGTTCGTTGTCCTGCACGTAGTGCTCCGGCTCAGCAGCGTTCAAGTGCTTCACGTCTTCCTTGAAGGGTGTGATGAACCCCGAGAGCACGAGTGCTTCCGCGATCTGTTTGGCGCGGTACAAGTGATTCACCGACGATTTCTGGGTCGTTGCTCTGAGGGCTTCTTCCCCGATAGTGTTAAACGGCAAACGCGGCGACTGCGTGCCAGTTGAACCGCGACGCTTTGCCACTGGAGGTTCCTGTTTGCCGGGTGTCTGCGTCGCAGTACTTTGGCCTGGACCTGCTGGAATTTGACTGGCCCCTTTCGCACTCCTCACAGCAGCAGGCGTGGTCGTAGCTTCAGTTGCTGTTGCCGAAGTACGGCGCACTTGGAGCCACTGGATGATCGAGTCGATCAGCGCCTCGCCCTTGACGCTGTACACGGACTTGATGAGCGCGTGAGTGTTGGAGTCAAAGAGCATGTTCTTGTTCTGCTCAACGAACGCTTGGAACTGTTTCGCGTCGTGTTGAAGATCGGGCGGCAGCGCCGCGAAGCGCTGGAGCCGCTCGAAGACGCGACCCAGCAGGACCGGCAGCTTGCCAGTGGAGATTGGCTGCTCCTGCGTCGCCGCTGAAGAGTGGTCGTTCGGTTTTGGCGGTGCGCTCGACGAGTTGGGGTACGCTCGGTTCTTTTCGATGGTCATAGACACTGGTGGCTGCTGCTGCTGCTGGACGGCCGAATTTGGACGCTCGTGCGTCGATGGTGAAGCATTCGACCCCTCGATAGATGTCGGTTGCTGTTGCATGGTCGCTTGCTAGCTTGAGTGCTGATGGAAGCGCTTGGAACTGGGATGTGGCCTTTACGGTGAGTTTCGGAATGAGTGAGGTCTTCCGCTAGGCTAAAGCAGAGCTCAGCTGTCAGAAAACCTCGCGCATTTCCCAAATCCAGCGATCTTGGAGATTCTAAGCAACTTTGAAGTAGAGCGCTAGTCAGTGGCTTCTGCCGTTTCGGTTTATCAGTGGCTTCTGCCGTTTCAGCTTATCAGTGGCTTCTCGCCGTTGGGGCGTCTTGTAAGCTGTCCAACTGCCAGTACTTGAATTCGTTGATGTTGAAGTGAGTAAAGCCTCCGTTCAGCCACCCAATGACTCGCAGCGTTTAATCGAGCGAAGGATCCCATTCTCCCTGAGAGTGATGATGGCGCTTCGCAAATCGGAATGCTCGAAGATCGCAGATTGAAGGATCTCCAATAAAAGATTTCGTTTATAAGATCACACGAGATGCTTTTTGGATTACCACGCTTTGTCAGCTGACATCCCGCGCAGACTTGACTAATCAGCAATACACATCCGCAGATGCGATGCGTAAGCACAATGGAGCACCATCAGTGGTCTGTTTTATCAATCAGGTTTCTCTGTAGACGACAAGAGCAGCAGTAGTAGTCACTGACACACATCTACGCGTCTACAAACGCGCGGTGCCAGTGGTAGGTACTACCGTACCGCGAGGCGAGGGAATGATCTATTTTGTTGACAGAAGAAGATGGTACATTCACATCCATGCTGCTCTTTCTAGAGCTACAGTACTATCGCTTTGGATCGACTTCATTCAACGATGGTGTGTTTTACATATTCGAAAGAATGAACTCACTCATTTGCCCTCACTTCAGGATATTGAGAGCTTATGCTCATGTATGCAGCGTCACTAGTCACCTCGAAGACCTGTCGCTTTTATGTGAGAATCGGTTAGCTGGCGCTGATGCAAACGAAGAGCTCGAACGAAAACGCCAAGAAGCCAATACTGTAAAACATTAGTTGTGTCCGACAGCGATGTCATCACGATAGTGATTGATAGTCATTGATCTACTTGAGTACGTCGAGTTCAGCATCCCTGACAGCGTGGTAGCACTCCCACTGGGTCGAATGCGACAGAAGTTGCTCGTTGCTTGCGCTTCAACCGTAGCTCTCTTCTTCGCCCTGTAGTACACTCCCTTTCGTTTAGAGTCGCGTGCAGTGCCTGTGAGGCTTGAGAAGAAGTGCCCCAGTATTTTGAAAAGCGTCCTTGCGTGCTGAACAGGCTTCCTTTCTCTGCTGTTGGAATATGCTGCTGAGTGAGCTGTGTTGCCTCTTTCTGTAGGGCTGCTTTCATCTAGTAATAGTTTCTGTCCGAGGCCAGCCGTATGGCGTCGGATACAAGAAAAGAAAAGCCAGTCCACTTGTCGAGGACTCTAATCGGACCATTTGCTGTCGGATAGAACTAGTTTTACAGTAATGACACTAAGACGGTTACTAGGGGTCCAATATTTATACACGTTTTCTCACCGTGAGACGATATACTTCTAGCAACTCCAAATCCACAAAAATGGTGCTCTTTAACCGACAGGAAAACAACTTTCTCGTCGTTGATGGCTGCCTTCTTCACGTGGTGGCTACAACTCCAACAGTGGGTTCTCTTCTTCACATGGGTCCTTCCTGATCAAAAGCGCAAAGCAAACGAGAGCTTGCGACCTGCGTCTGCAGACTCACTCACTTTCAAATCCACCTCGAAGACCCCATTCCAACTCCACCATACCAGCTATCAACGACCATGCAGCACCAACAACAGCCAACATCCATCGGCACGTCGAACGCCCTGCAACGACCGGAAGATCGCTCGCCCACCACCACCATACCGCAACAGCAGCAAACGTCCACTGGTGGAGCGCCGAGCACCACGCAAGGACAACACGGTCTCGGATCCTCGACTGCGCAAGACCAGCGAACTGCAATTGGACCGTCCAAGACGCACCCCACTAACTCGCTTACTGGCGGCGGCAAGCACGGACACCGAAAGAAAAACATCCACGGCAACGTCTTCGCGCGTCTTCAGCACTACTCTCGACTCCCACCGGACCTCCAGCAAGACACCAAGGAGTTCGAAGCCTTTATCGAGAAGCACCCGGAGGTTGTCTTCGGTAACAACAAGCACGCACTCATCAAGACCGTGTACGGCGTCAAGGGCAAGGAGCTTGTGGACGCCATCATCCAGTGGCTCGAGGCGCGCGATGCCCACCAGCCGACGCTAGGCCAAGGCCAAGCGATGATGCCGTCCGCGGCGACGATGACTACTGGCGGCGAGCCACTCCACTCCAATGGAGATGCAATTGCGTCGACGCAAAATGCTCCAGGGCAAAGCACTTCAGGGCTCAATGCTTCAGGGATAACTACGGCGACACCAGTTGCTGCTGGCACTGATCCAGGCGCTTCTTCTATGCAGCAGTCGCCGAATGTGTTGCCTGGAACTGAGGTCTCCCAGGGTTCGTCCGGCGCTCAGACCACTGGGCTTACCGGCAACAACAACAACAACGTCGGTCAGACGCACCACCATGGACTGACTGGTACCCACGACGATACTCGTGGAACGACCGGCGACCACGCCCACCACGGACCTATGGATGCAATCCGCGCCACGGCTCATGGCCCAAGAGGCGCGAACGTTCCCGCCCAAGAGAAAAATGCTGGAAATCGCGGGCACCACATGCCATTCAGCCACGGCGATGCAACCCACGGCAGATCGTCGTCGTCCCGAGCGAACCACGTCCACCGCGCCAGAGAGATCGCGGAAGCACTCGTGCTCTTGGGGTTCATCACTCCTTACAAGGATGATGAAAAGCACTCGACGCACCTGAAGCATTACGTGACAGATCACGAGTTGTTTGTCCCGGTGGGCAAAAACGTGACTGAAAGCGGTACAACCTCGGTCTGGAGCGTTGTGGACGGAGCCACCTACGCATTCCCCGTGAAGCACAAGGCCGGTCTCATGGGTGCCATCGGCGACGGCAAGGACGTCTACGTGGTCTTCAACGAGCACAACAACGTCGCGTATCTGTTCGAGTCGGACGTTGCGCGTGACGTGATCTCCCAGATCCACGGTGAAACTGTGAATGTGCAGTTTGACGCGGACCACTTCCCGTTCGGCGTGCTCGTGCAGTCGAGTCTAGGCGATGAGAAGATGAAGCCCGAGCTGTTCAACGCCGAGTCGAAGCGCGTGCAGGAGGAATTCGTGAACGCGTGGCTGAGCATCGGCGCGCAGTACCGCGAGAACAGCATCAAGCGCATCGTCGAGGCGGACTCAACGAAGAGTGGCATGATGGGGTCAGGACTGGCCGGCAAGCACAGTGGTGCTAATATGGACGAGTCAACGATGGCTGAACAGCAGGAGCTCCGAGGTGCTGACCTAGCAGCCACTGGTGCCGGCACTGGTGCAGGTGGCGTCGATGGAAGTTCCGTGATGAACCAGTCCAACATTGGCAATGCCAACAACACCGGTATTGGAGCGAGCAATGACGTCGGCGGGAATGATGGTATGCCAACGACGGCGTCGACAAAACCTGGCCATCATTCGAAGACCAAGGACGCTCTCTACGGTGCCGGTGCGGCTGCCGGAGCTGGAGCTGGAGGTGCTTTAGCTCATCATGATCGTCACTCGACGGATCACGAGGGTCGATTCGACGACACTTCGTATGGTACGAATGACCCAAGAAGCCAGAACCGTGACCTTTACTCGGGGGCAAATGATGGACGCTCTCTCGAAGCTGGGTATGGCGGAGCTGCCGCTACTGGTGCGATGCCTTCGCAGCATCACCATGACCACCACGACCACCGCCTTGGAACGCGCGACGAGTCGTCCTGCAATGCTCCTTACAGCGGGGATACAGACACTCTGACCACGGGGTTGAAGCATCACCACTTGGGACGCGACGAACCAACCTACGAACAAGGCTACGGTGAAACTGGCACCCAATCCAAGCACCACCATGACCACCATCTCCTTGGTCGACGCGACGACGATCCAAACTACAATGAAACTGGGTATGGCGGTGGTACTGCGTCGCCCCAGCGTCAGGGCCAGAACTTCGGAGCGCAGGACAGCCCATCTCTTGCAGCCCCTTACGGAGGCGCTGCTGCTGCCGACGCGCAATCCAAGCAACACCATTACCTCGGAGAAGGTCGCCACCAAAACCCGACTTACGACGCCTCGTACGGCGGTGACAGCACCACGATGGGGGGATCCAAGCACCACCACCACCATCACGACCAAGAAAACGCGTCCCCTGCGCGCAAGATGACCGACATCGCTGCTGCAAAGATCGCTGGCATCGAGCCGACGGACCAGAACACTGCCACCCAAGGCTCGGTCGCTCCATCGTCGTCTAAGTACCAGCAGGAGTGCCCAGTTTGCGCGCACGACACCCGCATGGCCCCCTAAGTGTGTGAGCAGTGACAAACAGGTCAACAGCCCAACCGGTTCCTGGGCTTCTTCATTATCCGTGACTGCGCTGTGAGCTAGTGCTCTTCGTTTACATCAGGTGGAAACAACGTCTTAGTGAGTTGCCTGCCTTGTGATTTCCTCACCTCGTCAACCTCCATAGCATTGCATGCATGCACTTCATTTCCCAACTGCATTTGTAACCTTTCATGCGAAGAAATGTGTTTGAAAACCCTACATAGTGTCGATCATGGGTGTGGAACCGACGAAGCCCCACTGAGACTCTGAAGGTACACGGGGCGACCCTCGCCTCTGATCATGCTCGTCGCTGCCTTCCAGATGTTCGACGCGGCGTTCGTATCTTGGTTCCACAACCTGGAACAAGTCTTACACATGACCAGCCCGTGACGCAAGGTTGTGCCGCTCCTGTACGGTCGAGGGTTCTCGCATTTCCGGAACGTCTCGCGCTCGCCCTGTTCGCACGCGTTGCATCTGCTGCTGGTGCGGAACTCATTGGTCAGGTACACGTCGTAGCCCGCCTTCCGGAACATCGTCCTATAGCCCTTGTCCTTGACGGGCTCCTTGAACCTGCGGTGCTGCCTCTGGCTCCAATCCCCGATCGCGACGATCGTGTCTGCTCCGCTTCCGAACAACTCCTCGAACCGCTTCAGGAGCCGAGCTTCCGTTATCTGGGGACGCACGTAACCTGCCAGTTTCAGCTTCCGGAAGATGTACTCGTTGTGCACTCGGCTCAAACGCCTGTTCACCTCGTTTTTTTTCTCCACGTAGGCTTTGAAGCGCTCGAAGGCGATCGTCTTCCTGCTGTAGGCGCTCAGCTCCGCCTCCCATTCGACGACTCGCTTGCCCTGCGCACAGCGCGTTCTGGCGGCTCCTCGTCTTCCTCCAGCTCTTCCTGGTGGTGGTGACCAGCCCCTTCTTGCGCCACGACACGTTGATGTGCCGCTCGACGTACTCGACGTAGTTCTACTTGGTGTTGTTCACGTACATGGTGATCACGTCGATCGAGAGGTAGTCGATCGTGGTGCTCATGTGTTCGTAGCTGAGCTCCTCCGACATGTACGCCTTGTAGTGCTGCTCGTAGGAGTCCTTGAGCGTATCCTTGATGATCTGCGTTTCGGCGCTTCGAGGCCAGCCAGCCCGTGGAGAACGCCTTGCAGAGCACCGTCATGGCTGAGCTCACGAACCGTCGGCCGAGTGTGGGCTTGAAGGTATGGAGTAGCGGCAGCAGCTCTCGATCAAACTCATGATGGCCTGACCTTTAAACCGATATCATTTATTGGAGATTGCAGTTTTTCAGTGAATCCGCTGATGCCCATCAGAGAGAGAGCCTCCTGAGCGGCATCCACCAAGAAGCGTCGAAACGGTGGGATCCACTGCTCCCATCTGACGATCACTGCTTGGCTGAAACCACGTCTGAATGTGACCCCTTTCAACTTCAACCTCTTGTTTTGGCTGGTAGCGTGCTAACGGTGAAGAGCTCAGTAATATGCTCGACTTTTGTCTATCCTCCTCTCGCTAGCCTTACCCGAACGCATCAATGTTTTTAATGCTACGCTCTGGGGTTATTATATTGGCTCCTTCTGGAAGGCAGTGGCATGCGGAATTAAGTTTCCCCAATGATGGCAAGCAGTAACCCTGTTGTTTCTTTTTTTTTGCTCGAGTGGAATCACCACTTATCACCAACTAAAAGTGGGTCACTTAAGCGATGTCCGCGTAAGATGGTTTCGTGTTTCGACACAAAACCGACACGTTTCTCACCACTGTCTCCAGCTGGTAATGGCTGCTTTTCTTCTTTTGGTGGACGCGACCCGTCAATGTTTTACTCGTAGGATGCAGGGTGACAAATGCTCAGTCTGTGTCTTCATCTTGGAGGTTCCAACTGCCGCTCCTAGTTCTGTCTGTGTGGGCTCTCTCCTCTCGTGCTCGCAGGCGGTGCTGGCGAACTCTTCACTTCTTGCTGCCAGTCAGTCAGTCTCACTCATTCTCGAATACACCTCGACGACAACAACCCATCCAACCAACCAACCACTACCTTCCTCACTATCCACGACCATGCAGCAGCCATCCATCTACGATACGACGCAGAAACCGGGAGATCGCTCGGCCGCGAACATGCCGCAGCACCATCAACACCACCACCAGTCAACGCCATCCATCGAATCACCGACTAGATCGCACGACCACTCGATCGGACATGGACAAACTACGTCCGACAGAAGAGCGACTGCTTCAGAAGGACTCCACGACAAGTTGACCGGAACGACGCACCACCAGCCAACGGCTGTGGGTTCGTCAGACGCCACGCATGGATTGGGTCACGATCACTCGCCTACTGCCGCGCATGGCCAGGCATCGCCGATCGGCACGTCAAAGACGCACCCGACGCACTCCAAGCATCACTCGACCCCTGCTACCAAGCATGGCCACCGAAAGAAAAACATCCACGGCAACGTCTTCTCTCGCTTACACCGCTTCAGTGGACTGCCACCTGACCTCCAGCAAGACACCAAGGAGTTCGAAGCCTTCGCTGAGCAGCACAAGGACGTGATCTTCAGCGACACCAAGCATGCACTCAT
>JALBZD010000076.1:0-72601 GCA_038050675.1 Globisporangium cylindrosporum | reverse complement strand
CCGTAAGGCGTGCAGCACTTTGGCGAGTTCTGTGTGCGCGGCGGGAGGGTTGCCCGGGTAAACCCCCCTCCTGAATCTCGTGAGCGTGTCGGTTTGTTCTGATTCCACAATTTTGGCTCGGATTTGGCAGTAACAGATGGCGACCACTCGTGACACGCACTGTACTCTTCAACCTGTAATTTCTAATACCTCTTACAAAGCGGAAACCTTTAAAAATAGATTTTTTGCATGGTGTGTTTTTGCGTCTCAATTTGGGGGGTTTGCCTGTATTCAACTATATCATTCGTACGCTTCACATTAGCAAATGCATCCAAGTTGGTGGCATTACCGTACAAATTCTCCCACAGAGACCAATGTTTGCTGTGGCAAATATGGGCCACAATTAATCTCCATGTTTTCCGTCCAGATGTGTTCAGCTACGAATAAGGTCATGCAACACTGTACATGCTTCGTCCTTCGTCCTTTGTCACGCTGCTCTGTCTCTTTTGACAATCGTAAGTGACTTGGAAGTCGGTCTGAATACGCGAGTGAGGTGATCGAAAGATCAAACGAATCCGTTCGTTCGCCATCGTCCCCCCAGTTAGTTCTTTCGGCGATTCACATTTAAAAAGCTCTTGTCTCGAAGGAGCTTTTGCGCGCGCGCTTTCAGGCTTTGGAGATATGAAACTTCTAGATACACAACACCAGTTGGTACTATAGAGGCAAGGGCAGCGCTTTGCCTTGCTTGGCTACAGCCGAATTTTACACACCTTCATCCCTCCCTCATGGAACACTCATAGTGATTACCACCTCCATGGTTGCATGGAGTCCCTCACTTCCGACCATGCTGCATTAGGCGATCCGTTCCGTTCGGACCAGCTCATTCATCCATTCGTTCGGTTGCCTCGGATTGGCAATCTATCTTCGCTTTTCGTGGAAAGAAGCAGCGAAATTCGGGAGTGAAACCCTTCCGCTCCCATCATCGAATTCCCCTGAATACGCAACCTTGTAGGCGTCAAGGCTGCGTGGTTGAGAGCTCGCTCGCCGAGTTGCGCGATGAGGGTACTCGTACACGCGATCGAAAGCCGAAGCGACGAGGGAAAGGTCATCTTCGTCTGCCTCCTCGTTTCAGCGAATCACAGCCTCTCGGCGTATCCTTACTATAATATTATTGGTAGAAAATCGTACTGACGCAACCCAGTGTCCTGCGCAGAAACGAGCCGAGTCAGACTTTTCGTGCTTGCTTGCTTTTGCGGCTTTTGGATTGGCTGAGTTATTGGCTTGCTGGGGCAAAATGGAGCGCGGCGATCGCGAGCGAAGAAGCGAGTGAGCGATTCGCTTTTCTACTCAGACAACATAGGCAAAGACAAGGTGCGAGTCCGTCCGCCCGCCGCAATAACAGTACGAGACGCACGCGCAACAGACCGACCGACAGCTGGCGCCCAGTATCAATCGCTTGCGTCCAGCGCCATCCTCAATACTATTATTGAGACCAACGCGGCGCTCCCAACTGCAGACACATTAACTAACACACAGGACAGGTGGTGCTTCTTCTTCGCCCCACAGCGAAAGTGATCCGACCATGGCGTGCATCGCGGCGGGGGCCGAGAGCCGCGTCGCGGTCTCGGCTGTCCACGAGGACCACGACACGACCGAGGGCTATTTCGGCCGACGCCGACTCGCCACCGACAGCAGCAACGCCACCGATTTCAATGCGAACACGACCATCGCCGCGATCCTGCTTGAGCCCGAGTTCGCTGGTGTGGAAACCGTGAAGCTCGTCGCATCGCTGTTTTCGCTGCTCGGCTGCGTGTTCATCATCTCGTCGTACTTCTTCTTCCCGCCGCTGCGCAAGCACCACTCGGTGTTTATCCTCTGGATCGCGCTCATGGGCGTCTTCTTCCACGGTACAGTCATCGTGCAGCCGGCAGCCAGCTACGCGACGTGCTGCACGACCGCCTCGGTGATCCAGCTCTCGCTGCTCTCCCAGGAGCTTTACCTCTTTGTGCTCGCGTTCAACTTCTACCTGACAACCAAGTACCCGTTCCGGAGGACGCGCTGGTTCGGCTGGTTCTACCACCTCGCCGTGTGGATCCTCAGCGGCATGACGGCGTACATGGCGAGCTCATTCGGCAGCGGCAGCATCAGCTCGTACGGCTTCTGCTGGTACAACTTCAAGGGCGAGAATTCCGAGTCGCTGCTGCTGCGAACGTTCTTCATCCCGGTGTGCTTCGGCTACTGCGTCAGTCTCACGCTTTATATTCTCGCCACGAAGCGCGTGCATCTGAGCGCTGGGGGTCCTCTCGACGGCGGAGCGCAGACGAACCTGGATGCCATGCGCAGCTTCCTGTTCGTGAGCTTTGCGTACTGGTGGCTGGTGTCCATCCCGTACGTGCTGCGGCATCGGCATGTGGTCGACATCAATTCACCTCCCGAGAAGGCGCTGCGCTTTCTTGGTCGCATCCTCCTCTCGTCGAAAGGACTACTGCATGCGATCACGTGGGCGAGAGCAACACGGCTGGGCCACGCGTACAGACTCTGGAAGCGGGGCAACTGGGACGATTACCTCAAGGTGTACGAAGCGACGTGGGTGCTGCGGCATGAAATCCTCTACTTCGCGACGCAGGGGATCCAGAAAAGTGCTGAGATGATCAGCTCAAGTGGCGTGACCGAGGCAGAACAGGCGGAAGCGCAAGCCGAGTCGATCTTCGCGTTCGCGCAGATGGCGGGGGTGTATCCGTGGCAACTGCGGCTCGGCGTGCTGGCTGAGCAGCCAAACGTGGTGTCGTTCGAGCTGAGCGGCTTGTCGAACGACCAGAGCGTGACGTTTCGGGACTTTGAGCCCGAGGCATTCCGGGAGATCCGGAAGCTCTCGGGGATCTCACAGGAGAGCTATATCCAGTCGTTCACGGGCCGCACCCACGAGCGCTTCAGCGAGGGCAAGAGCGGCTCGTTCCTCTACTACACTGGCGACCATTTATTTATTCTCAAGACGTGCACGCCTGGCGAGCAGCGATACCTGCTCCAGATCCTGCCGCAGTACACGGACCATTTAAAGAAGAACCCGAACAGCTATCTGTGCCGCTACGTGGGCTGCCACGAGCTCGTGATGCAGCACCAGTCGGTGCACTTCATTGTGCTCACCAACATTCTCAACAACTCAGCAGTGAATGTGGACGAGTTTTACGACCTGAAGGGCTCGTGGGACGGCAGGTACCAAGTGCTGGCGCGCGACGGCACCCAGCGCGTGTGCAAATATTGCGGCCGAGACTTCATCGTGGGTATGTCGAAGGAAATCTGTGAGCAGAATCCGAACTACGGACTCGGCCACACCGAGTTCATGGTCGGGAAGGACCTCAACTGGTCGTACCGGAAGCTTGGTCTGCCGCAGGACGTCGCGGATCGTCTCGGCAGCCAGTTGTACGCAGACAGTGAATTCCTCCAGCGCATGAACTCGATGGACTACAGCCTCGTGATCGGACTAAGTCGACAAACGTTCTACCCAGCGTCATCGTCGACTGTGAACACGTTCATGATGCGCTCGATGCGCTCGATGCGTCTCGACAGCAGCAGCAACTCGGCGCTGACTTCAGGGCACTCGGTGAACCTTGTTGCTGCCGCGCCGCAGCAGTACAGATCCGACAAAAGCAGCAGTGACGAAGCCTCGTTGACGTCGTCCTACATTCAAGCCGTGACGCCGCACAATGCTCGAGCGGTGAACGAGCTCTTGCCCACTGGCGCGTGCGTTGTGAACATGGGGATCATTGACATCCTCACGCCGTGGTCGCTGAAGAAGAGCTTTGAGAACTGGGTGCGCGTTCGACTCCAATGCCGAGACCCGACGGGTATTTCGTGTGTGCGACCGGCTCAGTATGCCGATCGCTTCCGGCGCAATGTCATCGACACGGTGATCTTTGGCAATCCAGGCAGTTGTAACAGAGGTCGGGGCATTGAGCAGAAGGACAGAGAGTTTATTATGGTGGACTTCTCGGGTGCGATTACAATGCAAGCGTGATTGGGAGGCGATCGCTCGGTGACGCTACAAATTGACGATGGTCCGACGACGCACGAGCTCGGGGTTACTACTGCAGGCTGATGCAGTAGACGGTGAGGACGCACGTCATGGTGGCGTTCTCCCATCGAATAGCAACGCTCCCTGCAATGCAAACAGAGAGTGAGGTCAGCATTGGCATCTCCAGTCCACAGTCAAGAGACCCGCACACTTCAACGCACCATCGCGTGCGGCGTCCCAGAAGCAGGCGGAGTTGGTGTGGAAGCCAGTATTTCGCTTCTGCAGGATCATGCAGTTCACTGTGTACAATAGCAGCAGCAAAGCAAGGACAACAAACAACAGTAGCAGATAGTTAGTGGGATGATTATAAATCCTACGCAATAATATTTAAATGAAGACAGAGAGCGGTTGTAAATAGTCAAAACAGTGCGGTACATGAATCAACAATGCAGAAGAACACAGCAATACCAATGTATTTGAACCCGGCTGAGCCGTTCGCGACGTTCTTCAGGTTCTTCAAGCAGAGTGACGAGATGTCGGACGTCCACTGGTGCACGTCCGCCGCGTGGTATGAGTGGCCCGATAGCACATGCTCTGGCACCTTTGAAACAGCATACACAATGCATACAAGTGATCCAATGAGAGTCATTGAAAGCAAGAGCTCACTCGCTAAGAATGACGTACGTCTTGCGCAATTTTCTTCACTTCGTCTTGGATCTTGTGGAACTCGTACTGTAAGAGCCGCGCAGAAGAGAGCATCAGGGGTTAGCTGTCATTCACGCCAATAGCTTCGCTACTGTATAGCTGCTGATAAGGGCAGAGGGATTCGCGAGAGAGAAAGATCCTTGAGAGCCGCGCCACGTACTGCCGTGCTTTGATCCATTTTCGTAGCTTTCTTTGCTTGTGTGGAGATTGGGAAATGCGGAAACCAGATCGACGCGGCAGGCCTCTTAAGTTCGCATTGACCACATTAAGTACGCTTTCGTATTGCTGTGGTTGCGAGAAGAAATTCACTCACAGCACACAACCTGATCCAGAAGTGAGCAGCGAGACTTCAGTCATGGCGACGGGCGTGCGCAGTCAGATGCCCGTGGAACTGCCCACGGGGATCCCGATCTCGTCCCCGGGCGGAAGTGGATACGGGAGCCACATGGGGTACAGCCACGGCATTCTCGGCGGTTCGAGGACGTCGCAATCGCAACATCAAACACAACACCAACAGCACCAGCAGCACCAACAGCAGCGAGACTACTCAAACGAGCGCGCAGGCGGCCTGCGGTTCGCTCAGCAACCCGACAAGGACGAGGAGGGCGCACCACCTGCGGTAGACATCGTGCCATGGCGGATGCGCGAACGTATGAAGACCATGGACGTGGCGTTGGTGCTCTGTCTCAACATCGGAACGGACCCGCCGGACGTGGTCAAGGCGTCACCGTGCGCGCGCAAGGAGTGCTGGGTGGATCCGTTCTCCATGCCTGCACAGAAAGCGCTCGAGACGATTGGTAAGACGCTGCAATCGCAATACGAGCGCTGGCAGGCGCGCGCGCGCTACAGACAGAGCCTAGATCCGACAGTCGAGGAGACCAAGCAGCTCTGCGTGTCCATGCGGCGCCACGCCAAGAACGACCGAGTGCTCTTCCACTACAACGGCCACGGCGTGCCTCGTCCGACGCCCAATGGAGAGATCTGGGTGTTCAACAAGAGCTACACGCAGTACATCCCACTGCTGGTGTACGACCTGCAATCCTGGGTAGGGACGCCGTCGATCTACGTCTTCGACTGCTCGGCGGCTGGAATTCTGCTGAGCCACTTCAACAGCAACGCGCAGCCAGGTGTGGAGGCAGGTCCAGGAAGCTCGGCGGGCGAAGCGATTGTGCTTGCAGCGTGCGCAGCGAACGAGATCCTGCCGATGAACCCCGAGCTGTGCGCTGACGTGTTCACGTCGTGCCTCACGACGCCGATCACCGTCGCGCTGCGCTGGTTCATCACGCAAAACGAGCTTTCGATGGCGCACTTGGACGCGAGCTTCATCGACCGCATCCCTGGAAAGCTCACAGACCGCAAGACGCCGTTGGGCGAGCTGAACTGGATCTTCACCGCGATCACCGACACGATCGCATGGAACGTGCTCCCGAAAGAGCTCTTCCAGAAGCTCTTCCGCCAGGATCTGCTCGTCGCGTCGCTGTTCCGCAACTTTCTGCTCGCGGAGCGCATTATGAAGTCCGCCGGGTGCTCGCCGTGCTCGCTTCCAGCATTGCCATCCACGCACCACCACCCGCTGTGGCGCTCGTGGGATCTGGCGGCCGAGATCTGTCTCAACCAGCTCTACAAGATCTCGAACCCGCACCCACAGGCGGAAGTAAGCATCCAGCCATCGCGCTTCTTCGCTGAGCAGCTCACAGCGTTCGAGGTATGGCTGCAGTTCGGCTCGTCGTCGAAGCCACCGCCTCAGCAGCTCCCGATGGTGCTCCAAGTACTGCTGAGTCAGGTTCATCGCCTTCGTGCGCTGGTTCTGCTCAAGAAGTTCCTGGACCTGGGCCCCTGGGCAGTGAACTTGGCGCTCTCGGTCGGGATCTTCCCGTATGTGCTGAAGTTGCTCCAGTCGCCCGCGGCAGAGCTGCGCCAGGTGCTCGTGTTCATCTGGACGAAGATTCTCGCGCTCGACCCAAGTTGCCAAGTGGACCTTGTGAAGGACGACGGCCACTCGTACTTCATCTCGCACCTCGCGGCGAGTTTGCAGAACCACGGCGCTGGCCACGTTCCGTATGGTCACGGCGGACACCATCACGGACAGCCACCGCCGAATGTGATTCCGTCCGACCAAAAGGTGATGTCTGCGTTCATTCTGTCGGTGATCTGCGATAACTGCGTCCAGGGCCAAAAGAGCTGTTTGTCGCAGTACCTGCACAAGATCTGCAGCAACATGCTCGTGGACGCGAACGAAGACGTGCGCAAGTGGGTGTGTCTCTGTCTCGCGAAGCTCTGGGAGAACTTTGAAGACGGCAAGCGCGTGGCGATCGATGACCAAGTGCCGCGGATATTGAGTTTGCGCCTGGGGGATGAGCGACCGGAGGTTCGCGCCGCCGCCGCGTTTTCTTTTGGCACGTTGCTCGGACTGCAGGTTGATGCGACGCTAATTGGTAAAATCGGCGACGAGTATCACATCGAGGACTACATTCACCGTCGTGCACATGATGATATTGTGATCGCGACGGGATTGCTGAGAGGATGTCAAGATGCGTCGCCGTTGGTCAGAAAAGAGAGCGTGCTCGCACTGGCAAATGTTATCCTCCACACGTACCACCAGCCGCGTTTCGAGTCAGTGGCGAAGCATTTCAAGAACCGATCGCTCAGCAAGAGAGCGCAACAAGCCACTCCGTTAGCCCCTGTCCCAGTTGTTGATGCGGACTATACCTCTGGTGGTGACAGAATGGACCTCCGCGATTCCTTTTCAGGCTCGGACTACCCTCCAGAGAGGCAGTTATCGCTTGACGTTCAAGTGGACCCAGAGCTAGTCGAGGTAATCGGCGATGATGCCAAGTTTTACTGCCAAATCTGGCAGGCGCTGAAGGAAATCCAGTCGCGAGACCCGTTTCCGAAAGTGGTCAACGCAGCGAAGAGCATTGTCAGTCACGTGAACGCGAGCATCTTGGCAGCGGAGCAAGACGCGTTGAGGAAGAACTCGACGAGCAGTGCTTCGAATAGTTCAAGTGGCACTAATCAGAGACTGGATGCTGCACCAAAGAGTACCGGTTTGCCAGGTCAGATGCAGAGAGAAGGCTCTGTGCCTGATCTGCCGGCTATCGCTCAGATGCAGAACAGAGGAAGCCTCGGTGTACATACTGATAGAGGGATGATGAGTGGCAGTGGAGGGATTCAGGAGCAGCCAGGTTTGCGCAGAAGCGGGGATCTCACGCCTGCAACCAGCGGCGCTTTCAATTCGGGTATTCGTCCAACGCAGTCGGTGGGGAATTTCAGATTGTACCAGGAGGAGCATCGATCTTCGAACCCATCAGCAGGACCGACCAATCTGGGCTTGGGAGGCGGTAACCAGAGCGGTGGCTCGATGTTTGGGAACTTGGGCCAAGCGAGGCATTTCGGAAGCAATAGTGATTCATTTGATGCGCAGGGCGGTGTCCAAAGACCGGGTGTTTCCGCTCGTCAGGTGGATCTGTCTGCGTTGCGTCCAGCAAATGGCATGAGCGACCAATCTCTCGACTTCTACCACCCAGGGTTCCAGTATGGCAGAGACGCGAACTTCCCACCGAGATTGCGCTCAAAGTTGTACGAACGACACAAAGCGCAGTTCAACGAGGCGATCATGGAGCCTATGAATGAAGACGACGACCCGCTCAGCGAGAAAGGAGCGGAGAGGCTGGAGAGGAGTCGCCGCTTCGACCGGATTCGCAAAAGTGCTTTGAAAATCGCACCAGGCTTTTCGATCCCTGACCCCGTGCGACCCTCGCAGCAACCACAGCAGGGCCAGAGCGTTGGGAGCTATGGCTACGGCTCTGGTCGCTCCGTGTCCCCGACATCGTACATGGCTTCAGGTGGTGGCATGCCTCCAAGCGGACCTTATTCAAGCGGCTCGTTCGGAGCTGCACCACGACCGAGTAGCGACCGAGAAGAAGTCAAAAACTTCTCACTCAACCTTCGTCAGCGCGCGGTGCTCAACTGCGACGCGGAGATGACATCGCTACTGCTCTTCCATCCGTACGAGACCATGCTCATCGTGGCGGACGACAAAGACCAGATCTCGCTCTACAACTTTGAGCAGAGCGAGAAAAAAGTGATGAGCTTCGCGAATAAGAACCCAACAGGGTAAATCTATGCATGTCCAGCCAGTTGTGCGAGGATGTGGGTGTTTGTTATGGTGTCTCTGACCTTTATCTTGTGATGTGTGCTTATGCAGATCGCGCTTGACATCGCTAAGCTGGATCAACGAGTCTGAGGAAAGCCTGCTGACCTGCGGCTCGGACGACGGCGTCATCAAGATCTACCATGGGCTTCACACGCCCCAGCCGCACAACCAGAGCAGCCCGAAGCTGCTGAGCTCATTTGTTGCTGTACCGGATTTGATCCCCGGCACGCGCGGCTCGGGGCTCATCACGAACTGGCAGCAGAACGCCGGGATGCTGTTTACTGGCGGTAACTCGAGTTTCCTGCGCGGCTGGAACCTGCGACAGGAGCGGTGCACTTTCAGCCTACCAACGCAGACAGACTCGTGTATCACGAGCATAGCGAGTGACGAAACGACCGGCGGGATGCTTGTTGCTGGCTTTGGAGACGGATCACTGCGGCTCTTTGACGCGCGGAGTCGCCCCGAGTACGCGGCAAAGATGACGATGAAAGAGCACACGTCATGGGTGGTGCAGACGCACGTATACCCGGGCAAGCACGAGATGCTCTCGGGCTCCGTGTCGGGTGAGCTCAAGTTCTGGGACTTGCGGTACGCGAAGAACAGCGTCAAATCCCTCGAGGCGCACCGGTCACCTATGACTGCACTCGCCGTGCACGACTATGCGCCGATTTTCGCCAGGTACACAACTTGTATTTCCGTTATTTTTGCTCTTGCTGATGATGACTTGGCTAACGTGTTTGTGCTTTTCATTGTTGTGAATGAGAAGTGGGTCGCACAACCAGTTCATCAAGGTGTTCAAGAGCGACGGCGAGCAACTGGCGCTCATCAGATACCACGAAGGCTTCCTCGGCGAGCGCATCGGCCCTGTGTCCTGCCTCGCGTTCCACCCGCACCGCCTCTTCCTCGCAGCCGGCGCGACGGACTCGGTCGTTGCAATATACGGAAGTGACAAGTAGAACTGGAGAAGACAAAGAAACAAGTCATGCCAAAATGGGGTTGTTTAGCGTCGCGTGCCCTCTTTGATAAGTAACCATTCATACAAAGTCGTTTGTGTTCAGCGCATTTAGAAAAAGTTTGGAAATTGGTGCAAACATACAAAAAAGGAAAGAAAAGCCTAAGGCATCATCAATCGATTTGGACTAAACGCGTGGGTGAGGAATCAATCACTCATTCGACTCACTGGATCGGCAGGTTCGTCGCCGGGAAACGGTCGCGGTTATGCTTGGCCGAGTGGTCGATGTTCGGACCCACCGGGACAATGCCAAACGCGTTGAGGTGCGTGTGCGAGCCGTAGTAGTGAAGCTTAATGTGCTGCATGTTGACCGTGTTGGTTACCTGCGGGATCTGGTAGATGTCTCGCACGTACTGTCGGTATTCACATATAAGCGACGCAAAAGGATAGGGTGAGTCCGGTGTCCAGATTCCATCACGCAGCGATCACGGAAAGCATTACACTCACGTTGCTCAGGTTCGGGTAGTCCTTGATCAGCTTCTTGTTCGTCTTGAAGTGCACGACGTACACTTCGTCAAAGCGAATGAGCGTCGCGAACAGGCGCAAGTCCGCTTCCGTGAGGCGATCGCCCAGCAAGAATCTAGAATCCACACACAAAACCAACGTGAATCAGCGTCATCCACCACTATTCCTCTCATGTCCGTGACGACAAAGCGCACCTTTGCTTGGAGAGAATGTCCTCGACGCGGTCGAGTCCGGCGAACAAGTTGGTCACGGCCTCATCGTACGCTTCCTGCTTGGACGCGAAGCCGCACTTGTAGACGCCGTTGTTGATGTCGTTGTAGACCCAATCATTGATCTCGTCGATCTTCTCGCGCAGGTCACCCGGGTACAGGTCGAGCGTGGACGGCACGAGGTGGTTGAACGAGCTGTTGAATATGCGCACAATGTCCGCCGACTCGTTCGACACGATCGTCTTCTTCACCTTGTCCCACAACACCGGCACCGTGTAGCGCGTGTTGCCCTCCGAGCAGAGCTCGTATAGATCACGCACGTAGTGCGCGTTGTTGACTGTGTCCGGGATCGCGTACTCCGACGAGTACGCGCCGAGTCCCGACGGACCGGGCAGCGTTGGCGTCGTCGCGGGGTCCGCGAACGCCCAGCTCATGTGCAGGTCGTTTGGGTCGTTCGGGCGCGTGCGCTGGAACACCGGGTGCACGATCGAGAGCCCGATGATGTCCTGCAGTCCCTTGAGCTTCATAGTCATAAGCGTGCGGTGTGCCCACGGACACGCATACGAGATGTACAAGTGGTAGCGGCCCTTCTCTGTGGGATCAGCAGCAGCAATTGGATGATATATGTTAGCAAGCGCGCGCGCACACACAGAGGGAAATCGTGATCGTACCAGCAGGGAAGTCGGCGTTGGGGTCCGTCTCGATCCAGTTGCGGAACTTGCTCGCATCGCGCACGAACGCGCCTTTCTCGGAGGTCGCCCACGTGGTTTTGGACGTCATGGCGGCTATCGGGTACTTGGGTTGCTGTTGTTGTGGCTGATGTGGAGCTCTCGAGGCAAAAGCGCGAATGAGGTGAGAGCGGAAGAGCAGCGCGGAAGGATCGCGACGTTGGAGATCGAGAAGAACCAACTGCTGCTCGCGAGATTGAAGCCAATCCCAATTGGCTCACTCCGCCGTCATGTGACCAGGGCTTGCACGCCGTGATTACGAAAACCGTCGCGTCACTCTTTTTGAACGGCTGGAGCTGAGATTCCGTGATCCGCAAAAAGCACTAAAACTAGACCTGAACAATATGGTAATGCATTTACAAAGGATATGATGTTACGTGGGATGCCAAGTCTGTTCGGCAGGCTAAATGCCTTTGGGAAAACGGACGTCACCAACATTCACGTTTTCCGCGTCATTATTGGGGCTGGAACAGGCGCCAGCCAGCTCTCTCACTCGCTCTCTCTCCAGATCGCCCGATGAGCCTCAGCGGCAGTACGAACTCCAGCGGCGGCGCGGGCTCCTCTTGGTGGCGACCGCCGGGGGCCATGGACGTCTCGGACGGACAGCACTCACGCGCATCCTTCGCGTCCTCCAGCTCCTACGGCGTGAAGAAGCCGCCGACCATAACGTCCCGACTGCGCGTCACCGTCGACGAGTACCTCACAGCGCCGTCCAGCGACTCGCTCGCGAACCTGCATCAACTCACGCGCAAACCCACGACCGAGACCGTGTTCTTCTCCCGACAGCTGCCGACGCTCACGCTGAGGCTCCTCGACACGTTCTCTGAGCACTTGCTGAGCGTCGCGCAGGCGGCGGAAGAGACCCAGTCGCAGGCGCCGTACACCGTCGAAGTGCACGAGTTGCTCGAGCTGGCGTACCTGTTCATCAAGAACACGGCGGTCGGATACCCATCCCATGCACTGGGGAAGCTGTTGCAGTGGCTCGTCTCAGGCATCGTCACGTCGGGACTGAGCGGGACGTGCGAGAACGAGACCACGCTCAAGCTGCAGCTTCTCGTGGTCGCAGAGGTGCTCAAAGTCAACGCCGGCGTGCGCATTTACGCCAAGGAGATGAAGAAAGTGAAGGAGTTCTACCGCGCGCTCACGATTCTGCTCAACAGCACGGAGGACGCGGAGTTGCTCGTGTTCAGCATGACGATTCTCGCGCGCCTGGTGTTGGCCGAGTCGCTCGGAGCAAAGCTCTTTAGTCAGAAGAACGTCGACCAAGCGCTTGAGCTGGTATTCTCTATTCTTGATGGATCGTGGCAGGATAACACGCGCACATCCGGAAGGAGCAGTGCCGACTCGATCCTTAATATGAAGACTCTGCTTCAGTGCGTCAGTGTTGACCTGCTCTGCGAGCTAGCAGACCGCTCCGAGATCCTCAGTGTTCTTGAGAAGCACGCAAAGATGGAGCCCGTCGTGGAGAACTTCTTCATGGTCATCAATCTGAACGGCGATGCGGAGCAGATCCAGGTTGGGATCCATTTCCTGTTTTCCATTATTGCGTTGGGGCACCAGTTCCGAAAGATCATGATCAAGTTCCTCTCTGACGAAGACGTGCTCTATCGCGTGCTGCAAGTGACGTTACATCCGTCCAAGATGATCGGGATCCTCACGACGCAGTTGATACTCAAGGTCATTGGGGAGGACATGCGTCCGATTCGAAGTCTGTTCGACTCGCCGCCAAAAGCTCAGAAGCTCAACCCAGTCATCGCGGGAATGTTTCGCTGTATTAACGAAGTGTCGGGGCTCGTGCAGCAGACTGAGAACTTTGAAGAGCTCGGGGCATCGGAAGAATACCTCCACGGTGTGGAGGTTTGCCAGGTGCTCGTCAAGCTCTGCGAGTTCCTTCCGCTTCGCTCTGCGTGCGTGCAGACGATCAGTTTGAATCAGGTGAGCTACATGAACATTTCTACACCTCGTGTTCACGAAGCGAGTGTATAACTGGCTAACTCACAACTCTTGTCGCATGTCATTAACAGAGTGCGACGTTGATCCAGCTGGAGTCGTCACAACTTGGGTTAGGTGAACCACAGAGCCTGCTGCGATTCCAGCCACGGCTTTCGCTTAACCTTGTGGTAAGGTTCTCTAAACTGCGCTGCATCAATTGAATGAGCTTAAATCACTTAATATCCTTCTCTATTTTATAGATCCTACTGTCAAAGCTGGTAAATGATCTCAACATGGTGGACAAGACGAAGCGCACGCTGAACCAGTTTCTTCAATCGCCGGAAGTGTCTCTCGTTCTCGGTGCTGGCGTCTTTAATCGTAGTGACAAAGACTTGGTCGTCGAGACCTTGCTCTTGTTCCACAATCTTCTCTCAGAGTCTCCTAACAAGAGGTTCATAGCGTTCGGACTCGCCGAAGGGATCCTGAGTTTCGGTCAGCGCATTGGCGAAGCAACAGAAACCCTTCAGTCTGCGATTGCGTCGCTTGAAGCAAACGGCGAAGCCAACGTGAAGGTGATTGAAAAACTTCAAACGGAGATTCAACATACGATGCGCTTTCAAGACGAAGTGAAGGCAAAGCAAGACCAAGAGCTGCAAAGCATCAAGAACAAGTTTGTCGACCAAGTACGACAGAAAGACGAGCTGCTCATGAAAACAAGAGAAGTGTACGAAGCCAAACTACGAGAGCTCAGCGCTCAATGCGAGACAATGGGTCAGCTGATGAACAAGAAGATTACCAACTTGCAGCATCGCGACCAGCTTCTCCAGGAGAACCGCGCGAAGCAAGCGCTCCTGGAGGACGAAAACACGGAGCTGAAGCGCAAGGTGGAAGTACTGGAGATCCGCATCGAGGAGATTGCGCACTCACACTCGATCGCAGTGGAGGAAATGCGGATTCGAGAGCGAGAGATGAATGAGTTGCGCGAGGAAATGGCGTCCATCTCAAGCGACTATACAGCACAGAGAGAAGAACTGGAGGTTGCGCATGAAAACATAAAGGTGAGTAAGAACGCGGCCCATGCATTGTATGATAGGATTGTTGTCGGGTATCACCAACCATGGTATCCCTTTGCTTTTAGAATCTCGAGCAAGAGCTGGACGACAAGACCGCTGCGCACGAGGATACGTTCAAAGAGCTCGTGCTGCTCTCGAAGGCGCACAAAGCGATACTTCAAGAGAAAGAGGAGCTGGCGAAGGACTTTGAGGCCACGCGTGACGAGTTGTCCAATCTGGAGTCGCTGAACATTTCAATCCAGACACGACTGCAAGAGCGAAAAGATCTGGCAGAGCAGCTCGAGCGAAAGGTATGGCGTGGTGTTTGGTCTCTAAAATGGTCGTGATGGTGAATTGTGACTCATGGTTTCTGAAACGTTTTCTTTTGCGATTGCAGATCGCTCGTCTTGAGGATGCGTCATCCGTTGCGCAAGGTGCGCTTGAAGACGAGCGCGACAAGCGTCGCGCGGTGGCTCGTGACCTCGAAGACCTGAGAAAGGCGCACCGGAAGCTCGAGAGCGACATTGCGATGTTTGAGATCCGCGCTGCCGAGCAGAGACTGCTGCTCGAGTCGAGAGACGACCATTTACGGAAATGCGAAGAGGAAATCCGACACTTGGTACGCGTTGCTCATGCTTGCACATCTGTGTTCATATGTACGCTATTTGCCAAGCGAATGAGCTCATGCATTTGTGATTATGGTTCAACCTGTGCAGAACAACGAAGTGGGCAAGCAAGTGAAGTTGCAGGCGCTGATCCATCAGCTCAGCTCCGGCGGTGACGCACACTCGTTTGCAGCGAGCTCCTTCCTCGCACGCGACAGTTGATAGCAATATAAGCCAAGAAAAAAGGAAAGGAATCGAAGCCAGCGGCGTAGGAATGGAGATGTAGAACTAGTATATATTAGTAAAATTCCTGACGACTTTCTACGCTACCACCGCTTCCTTCAATCCCGAGACAAGGTGAGCTGCTTGCTGCTATTGGCTGCTGGGAGAAGGTTGTCTCTAGTTTCTGCGACCACCTCCTCGGCCACCGCGACCGCCACGGCCTCCTCGGCCGCCACGACCACCTCCGCGACCGCCGAATTGCTGGTTCTTGTTGGTACGCGCCGCCTTGAAGCGGTTGCTGCGCGCATCGTGGGCGTCGGTCCAGAACTTCTTCTCGTCTTCGCCATCCACGATCTTCGCCTGCTCAATCTTGAAGCCGTTGACTTCCACGCCACCGTTGGTGAAGAGACCCACAACTTCCTGGGCGAGGTCCGCAGTCGTCACGCGCAAGTAGCCGCTCTTGTCTCCGATCTGGTACTTGATGAATGCGACGCCGTTTCCGTCGGCCGCCTTGTCGCCGAGCTTGTCGTTCACGGCGTTCTTGATGTCGTCGCGCGAGATCTCCGCATCCACGCCGTCAAACTCGACGATGAGGCCCTTCTCGTAGTTCAGCTCCACCTGGAGCGTCTCATTTGGGTCCAACAGGTGGAAGTTCACCTTCTGTCCGCCGAGCTCCGCGTCCGTCAGCGCCGAGAGCTTCTCGAACAGCTCCGTGGCGGCTTGCGTGTTCTGGATCGTGAAGTTTGCGCGGTCCAAGCCTTCGTACTCAATGTATGGCGAGCGAGCGCTCGGGTCCATGACAGTGGCGAGAAGCTTCTTGATATCGTCAAGACGCACGCGGTTGCCGATGTTCGAGATGTGAATCGACTTGCCTTCGACCTCGCGCTTGCGCTTGTTGTCCTTCTTGTCGGCGTTGCGAGGGCGAGCGGCGATCGCTTCCTTGTCGGTCACGAGCTCAAACGTGAGCGCGGTCTCGTCGATCGTGAGTGGCGAATCGGTCAGAGCCTTCAGCACCTTCTCAGCGAAAGCCACCTGCGTGAAGATCAGGTATAGGGTCTTGGTCTCCGCCACGATCTTCACACGTGGACGCAGCGCGGCTTCGTCCTGCCAGATTGGCAGCAGCTCGTCCAAGAACGTCGTCACTGGCTTCACTGGCACGTCCTTGGCCACGAGCATCGCCGTGTACGCCTTCTCGAACTCGGCCTGCTCGTCAGCAGAGAGCTTTTGGAGCGCGCTGAGCGAGATGACGCTCGGCGTGTGGTTCAAAATGCTGATCTTGTCGGCGGCGGCCTCCACGCGCTTCAGGGTCTCGACGTCCTTGAGCTCGACGTGCACGACGCCAGAGAAGCGCTTGCGGTACGACTTGCGCTGGATGTAGAGCGGCTCGGCATCCACGGCGGCGAAACCCGCCTTGATTTCATCGATCGTCGGGCTGTTGCTGCCGAGACCCGCGAGCACGAGCGTGTGCTCGGCGGCGTTGTCGGACTCGGGCAGAGGGTAGCGGCGCTTGACGGCGTCTTTGGCATCGTTGAGCTCGATGATCTCCGAGTCGGCGATCGCAGCCTGCAGCACGGACGCGTCCGTGGTGAGCTCGGCGAGCTTCTTGAACGTGAAGAGTACCTTGAACGGGATGAAGCCGCCCTCCTGCTTCTTGGTCTCCGCCAGGAGGAACTTGTCGCGGCGGAAGTTGCTGTCGGAGAAGTAGAACTCCACCTGCTTCTTGATCTGCGCGTCCACGGAAGCCATGGTTGCTTGCTGTCTGGTTAATGCTGCTTGAGGTCTGGGGTCACTTGCTTGCTGCACGTGCGCGGCGTTGGGTGAAATGGCGCTGAGGAGGACCAACCCACTGGATACGAGCAGGCATGCAATGACTGGAAGCGGCGTTGGAACGGCGCTCCATTGGCTGAAAATAGGTAATTCACCCCGTACTCGCATACTTTCAGCCAATGAACAAATTCTGATGCAAAATAGAGCAGCGCAAAGTGCCGCTAAAGTACGATTTTACAGTCTGTTGCAAACAGCGCTTTCTGATAGTGCACATTTCGAGGTTCAACCTCCAGCAAAACAGTGTTGATCTGATGATGATAAAGTCTATGGATGCTAACGCAATAGTGGTGGGCATGAATGAGGCAATAGAGTGCCCTTACGCTTCGGAGGACGCGGTTATCATCTCGACGACCAAGAACATGATGGCGGCGTTCGGCACCACGCGCATCAGGTGCGCTGGCATGCCGCCGTAGAGACCGCGCGTGCCTTCTTCTTTGAAGATCGTGCGCAGCGACTGGATCATGCTTTGGTACCTGGTAATTACAGATGATAAATAAAGAGCGCATTAGCATCATATACGCGAACCAAGAGCAGCAGACACGTCCATACAAAGAGTACGTACTTGAGCTCTTTCGATCCAAGCGGCGCGCGCTGGTCTCTCATTCGCGTGCGCACTACCTCGTGCGGGTACGTTAGCGCAGCAGCCACGAGTTTACAGCCGCCTGCAGCCAGAAAGTACTTGGCAGCGCTTGGTTCGTCGATGTACTGCTTGACCTCCTCGTATAATGCAAACTGGATCGCGCTCTCCGAGATGCCCCAGTAGGACGCCGACAGTCCCCTGAAGAACGCTCGTGGGCCTTCCTTGCGATACATATCCATCGCGAGGTGGCGGATGCTGGAGAACTGCGCTGCGGGTCGTCCATTGTTGGACACTATCCCAGACCCTCCGTTTGTGAATCCAAGCGACAGGATGTTCTGGCGCTTCGCGACCAGCTCCGTGTGCGCTGGCATCAGCTGCAGTCGCGTCTTGACTACCCAGATAGGACACGTCAGAGTTGCGGAGATGGAACCTGCACCAGCTGCCGCCAAAAAGTTGAACACTCGCCCTTCCATGTTGTGGTTCTTCAGCGCCTCCTTGAAGCTCGAATATGCTCCAAAGTAGATCGCGCGTGCTGGAATGACGCCGATTAGCGTTGGCGTAATGCCTCGCCACAGTCCAAACACGGATTCTACAATGGTACAAAGCGTGTTATTAGCAAACAATACGCATCCAGTTTATGTTGCGTTTATGAGCGTACCTGTATTTCTGATCGAGCGCATCACGCCAAACGTGGTGAGCGACTTGGCATTGCCCAGCGATGCACTGGAATATGCCACACACAGAGAGGTCCGTTAGAGATAACATCCACAGATCAGATGCAATGCAACACTATCATCTGCTCACTCACCTAGCGCCTTTGATTTGCAATCTCGTCTTGACGACTTCTAGAGGAGAGGTGATGACCGCAGCGGTCATGCCGCCGACCGCGCCGCCAACAAAATGGCGGTAGTTGAGCTTCGAGGAAGACGGAGAACGCGCGCTCGTGGCAGCGGGGGTCTGCGCTGGCGGAGCTGAGCCTGCGGCGGCGTCCTTCGCCTTAAGCGCGGCAACGGCAGGCGCTGCGGCCACGGCGACGGCAGCGGCGGAGGAGCGCGCCATGGGCATCGCTTCGGCTGCTGCTGCTTTGGACGCCATCTTGGGGATTGGCTCGGGGCGAGTGCTCGCTTGCTTCGGTTCCGTTCGGTTCCGTTGGCTCTTGTCTTTGCAGAATCATCTACCATCACTCTGAGCCACTCGCCCACCACCAGAGCTTTCAATACCTCTAATATCTGATACGCCGACGGATCGTCGAAGGATTTGGTGGGTGAGTTTCTGGTTAGAGAGACCTGTAAAATTTGATATTTCATAGACAGGACGCTCTTTTTCGCAGTGTCGACCACACCAAAGTGAGTTTTGGGATGATCAACTGTGGAGCGTCAACAGCGAGATCATCACCAGTACAGTCTAGCACGTAGCTCATGCGACAGTTGCAATGTTTCTTAAAAAGTATGCTACTGTACGGCTTTCTACGCTTACTGAATCCGGTGTCCGGGTTTGGAAGGTCTGTCGACGCTTCAATTTGGATGAACGCTCACTCCTCTCAAAACACATCGACGACAATGTGAGCTTCGGCATTCCAGCGTTCGCGCCCGTATTGGGGGCGGTGAGGGTCGTGTCGGAAAAAAAGAACGAGGCGGTGGTACTGCCAGCTGAACTGAGCCAACCAGTGAACTTGACTTTGCTGTGGCACGATTCTTCAGCTCCAATTCATTCATTCGTTCGTTCCCAACGTCTGTGGCTGCAATTGTCAGCTCAAGTGGCTGCGTGAGCTCAAGAGAGGAGGGAGGAAGCTTTCGGCCAAACAAAGTCATCTGCCGCGACTCGTGCTTGCGAGTGGATCTGACAATGCGTCTTGGTCAGACGCGAGTGGAGATTGCAAGGCAGTCCTCAGTCCTGCACTCTGCTTCAGGATGAATATTGCCCAGACGACCACGATGACTGGCAAAAAAGCAAGACGACCACACCAACCAAGACATGTATTTTGCCTGCAAATGGGTCACTCTGCGACAGGTGTGGAGTTGTACCCATCAAGTTGTATTGCAGCAATCGGGAGCGCACAGCCCAATCCAAAAGTGGTCCCGACAATGGTTCTCGCGGCAGCGTTAGTGACTCGGAGTCAGACGCTGGGAAATTGTCGCTGTGCGTGGTCAAGCTAGAAAAGGGCACACGCATGGATCGCGCGTCGCGCCTTTCAAAGTTTATAGGATTGGCTGGAGGAGATTGCACGCTCGCTCGCAAAAGATCGGGTGTGTCCATCCTAGCCCAGAAGGCGCCTTGTCTACTGCCACAACACGACAGGACGACAGAAGTAAAGTGAAGGGAACCCCGTCTGCTCACTCGTGGTCGTGAGCTCTCTGATGTGTACGCTCGGTATGCATGTGCTTTCAGGCGAACTGCGAGCCTCATACGCCTTCGCTTTGATGCATGAGTTGCTGCACAGCCCAGTCTCCAGCCGCGATGAATGCGTTGCATGCTGCTGGCACACAAGATGATCACATGCATCACACGAACACGCCAGTTGTGTGTAGTTGTTAAAATAGGAAGGCAAGTAACAGTCGTCGGGTCACCGAGACAGCTGTCAGCGACGACCAACTCTGGTCTCAAAGCAAACACGAACCAAAAAGTGTGAGCGCAACATGCCCGAAGTCGCCTTCGATTCAGCCAATATGAGGGAAGGCAAACACCGCAAGGGGGAGATTGACATCCCACGTCTTCAGCATATTTGCAGGGCGGAACAGTTCGAATCGATTGATCTCCACTCTCCTCCAGTCATTTTGTCACAACCGTGGCCGTAACAACAAGTTCAGAGGGTCAAGCAAGTCGAGCAAAACGAGTCAGACATGTCGCACTGGAAAGTGGCATCCTTCCTGCTTCAGGTTTGCGAGTGTGAAGAGATCCATCTGAGCACAAGAGAAGAAACACGTGCGAGCCTGGTGCTGAAGTAACCCGTTTCGCTGTTCAAGCGAGTGCTGGTTGCAATAATCATGCTGGCGAGCGCTGGGGTGTCTTCAAGTATCAGTGAATCTCGCCCGCATTGCTCGATATCCAACTGCGTGCATCTGCTTGTTCAGCATCAGCACAAACATGTTTGCTGGATTCCTTCTTGTCGTTCATGAGTGGCAGGCGGAAGAAAACCCCAGGCTTTTGCAAAAAGGGGTATGAAAATGCATAAAAAACCTTCCTTATCATCAAAACACCTCGTCTGTGAAATAAGCAAATATGTGAAAAACCTCCCAAATCTCTAAAAACCTTGATAATGAAGTAACACTTGATAGAGAAGTAGCACGAATGAAGTGACACAACGAAAAAACACTCAGCCAACCCACAATGCACTCACTCACTCTGCGAGGAAGCGAAAGAAAGCGAGAACGAAGGAGCGACGGCAGAACGAGGTAAGATGCCACGCATGCAACTGCACAGGGCAGCACCGAATGGCTGCGCTGTGTTCCCCCCCCCCTCCCCCCCCCTGGTTCTTTTCCATGCAACCGTGCGCCGGCTAACGCTTGCTGTCTTCTTGTCCCATTGCTACTGCGAATTGGCGTGCGCTGTGCTGCTCATTGTGCGGCGTGCAGTCTCTTCTGGGTTCATCCGCAGACACCCCCTCTCGCTTCACCCGCCTCGGTTTCCGCAAACTTGCAGTAAGCAGCAGCACAAGGGGAAAGCAAGCTCCTTCTTGCACTTGCTATCGATCGATCCGACGTGCGAGCACAGCACAACACGCACGCAGACCGAACAGCTCTCGCGCTCAAGTAAGTTGGCCGGCCACGCGACGCCACATGCTGTTAACTGCAGCGAAATGATTGTGTGCTTGTTGGCAACACATGGGCTGATACTGACCACTGCACGCTTGTTCTGCTGCTACACTCATCAGACCAATCCCTCTTCACACAACCGTCCAAAAAACCGTCCACAATGACGAGTCCTGCAGCGAAGAAGACGCCGCTGCCGCCGACGATGCCGGTAACGATCAAGAAGGAGAAGCAGCAAGACAGCCTCTCGTCGATGTTCTCTGGCAGCAGCGGCGGTGGCAACAGCATCCCACGCAAAGACAGCATCGGCTGGGGCGCCGACGACTTCCTCGGCATGATCTCCCACACGCCGCCGGCATTCTCCCCTGGCAGTCTGACAATGCCCATGACAAAGCGCAACCGCAGCGGCAGTATCTCGAGTCGACTGTTGAGCGCATCGGATCTCGAAGAGCGCGGCGTGATTGACAGGTATCAAAAAGGCGTGCTAAAGGTGAGTTTCCTCGGAGTTTTCAAAGTCGTGCGATCTTTGTGGTGTTGATGAGTCGTTTCTCACATTCGTTCAATCTTGATCTGCAGGATCTGATTATCAGCGGAGACGAAGCATTGCAAAAAGCGCTCGAGAAGTTTGATGCTGGCGATTCCAGTACACTCGAAGCGATGCTTGACAGCGGCGCGTTAAATCGAAAGTCGTCCATTGATCTCCTGGACGACCTCGATCTCGGGTTCCTGAACGTTGGGTCTCTCGGGGACACTCCGAAAGATGAGGTAAAGTTGCAACTATTTTCGATCTTATCGTTTCGTATATGTGTGCACTGGCAATAACGAGGTGTTCAACTGACTTTGCATTTCTTGATGTCAGCAGTTTTCATCGTCCACGAGAAGCCAGTCGCTAGACGAATGGGATGAGCTGGGGTTTGATTCTTCGTTTGGAGACTCGTCGCGCGACATCCTTGATGACGATTTCTACAGTGGATCTCTGGGTACGTCGCTACCAAACTCATTGCCTTCCATGGGGCTTGGAATCACTCCGCCTGCAACGTTCAGCTTCGCGGAAGACTTTCTGGAAAACCAAGTAAAATCAGAGTCCGGTATGAAAATCGAAGGCAAGTCACCTTCTGGAGGTTCTGGTGCCGCTTCTTCACCGTCAGCATCGGGTTCGTCAATGTCGACGTCTCGACCGATTGGCATCCCTGGCGCCTCGTCGTCTACGTCCGGTGCGGCGCGCGCATTCGGCAGCAATATGGATGCCTCGAAAGACAAGTCGGGTCAGCAGAAGCAAAATTTTGTCGGCGCCTACTCTCCGGACTCGAGACGGAAGCGTATCGAGAAATTCTTAGACAAGCGACAAAAGCGTGTGTGGCGTAAAGAGGTCAAGTACGATGTGCGCAAGAATTTTGCAGACTCGCGATTGCGCGTGAAGGGTCGTTTTGTGAAGAAAGAGGACGAGCAACTGCTGCGAGAGCTGCTGAGCTTTACGTAAACTGGTGGAGAAAGAAATTGGCGATTTCGTGAGATGAGGCGACGGCGCAGGCGGAGAAGGCGCCAAGGGATACAGCAGCACGCATGTCGTCTTTGTACATTGCCTGGCAAACTATTTACTGAGCGGGAACGAAGAAGCAAAAGCGGTTCGCAAGCGAACGAGAGTGAAGGCGCGCAGACAGCAAGCAGCAGCCCAAGATCCAAGAGTATTTAGCAGCGCGCGAGGACTCGTGCTTGGACGTCAAGAAGCCAGTAATCAAGTTGTTTTTTGCTGAAGTATTAAATAGAGCACAAGGGGGGAGGAGATGTATATCGTACATATGCGTAGCGTAATAAGTGAGTGAATCGTCAGCTGGCTTTTGATGCAAACTGAATGAATCAATGCGAAGGCGAACTATGGGATCACTTCAACTTGAAAAGGATTATCATCATTGACAGTAGGTGCGTCGGTTCCATTCTCCTTGCAGCAGCTGACGCCAGTCATTCGGGGAGTCCGTCCGTTGGACTGAAATGAACTGGTGAATGCGGGAGCGATTAGCCACGTCAGCGCAACAGGTTGCTGCTGGTGGTTTTCTTGGACGAGAGGTTCTGCCGCGGCGGCATAAGAAGGAACTGCCAGCTGGACTGGGAACGAGGCGGCTGTTTGACTGCTGTTAGCTGGTGCGTTTCTGGTCATCACCGCTATTTCTTTTGAGGAGTCTGTCGAATGGTTTGCCATTTGAAACGGCCAGTTGACGCCGAATCGAATGGGAGAGAGGGTGTCTGGAGTCGTCATTTGGAGTTGGGCTCGCGCTTCAAACGGGACTGACTCTGCCGCCCTCCCACTCGCTCACTCAGTCACAATGTATGTCTCCAATTTCTCACTGCAGACCGCATTTTTCAGATCCAAGCACATCGTCGAATCATGCAGCTCATACTCTTCGTCTCCGCTCTCACCGCCGCCTCGCTGACGTCCCACTCGCTCGCTGAAGAGTGTGACCTTAAGTCCGTCACGAGCGTGCTTAAGAAGATCGCCGCGCTCCCGCAAGTGGACACGTGTGGCAGCGCCTCTGGGTTCAGTCTGAGTCCGCCCTCGGGTGTACCGAGCGCCAGTCAGCTGAACAAGGTCTGCACTGAAGCGAGCTGCATCGAGAGCGTCAAGGCGATGGCGGCGCTCGACCTCCCGTCCTGCACGCTCACGCTGCTCAACAACACCAACATCCACGAGATCGTGGCGCAGATCCAGAGCAGGTGCGAGACGCAGAGTGCTGGAGCGGATTCTACGAACCAGGCGGGGAGCCCGATCTTGAGAGCTGTCGCCCCGAGTGATGCGAGCAATTCGGCGGTCGATAAAAGTATCAGCGGCAAGAGCTGTGAGTAGATGCAGGAGATAGCATAGGCTGCTTGGAGTAAGAGTTAGTGGCGTTGTTGTGGAGCTTGAGTGGCTGTTGTGATGATCCAGCAATAAAGTGCTGTCGTGTAGTGGGGCAGTTTTGTGCAGGAGGTTGGTAACGCGAGGGTTACATGCATGTCCGTTTGTGATTTTGCACACAGTCGTGTGTGTTGCATGTTTGTTGCTCCATGCGGGCGCTGGTTTGCAGCAAAAGACAAAAGTGATTTGGTGGTGTGGTGCAAATTAGCTGGCGTTGCAGTGGCGCATTTCAGAATGTGGTGTGGCGCACAAGTCAGAGAGGTGCTGAACGACTTTCCACGGTGGACTTGAAGTTACCGTCCCTTCAAAATAACTGTAGCCTTTCTAAAATATTAGAAGAAGGTAATGGTCCTTACTCTAGCCTCTTTATAAACAATATAGGTCTATTTTCAAGAAATAGAGTCAGCCAGATTGCTGGTCTCGTTTGGGTTGTCACTCTCTCGTTACATGTATCCGACACCTTCGTCAAGGTGTCGCCATGCTGGTGCTGGCATGACAGATCCGCACTGTAGAAGCAGTACCCAACCATCTGGCTGAGCCAAATTGGCCCCAGCATCTTCGCTGGGATTACAGTACCACACGCGCCATACACATCGCTGGCAGACTGGAGTCGAGTGTGAGGCCTTGCGGTGGTAATCAATGCAACTCTTGCTGACCTCTGTGAGGCTGGCTGAGTACAAAAGGATAGGCGAACCACAAGTGCGTGCACCGTCTGGCTGCAAATTGCAGATCGGAACATCACCACCACCACCATCACCTTTACACTTGGCTCTTCCCCCCAAACAGAACAGAAAGATAAGCCCCACTCACACAAATGTATGGATCGGATCGGTAGGAGCGGACTGGCCCTGGGTACAGTTCAGACAGCCACAACGCGTGACCGTGACCGCAGCAGACCCTTCCATCTGTTTCGCTTCTCCATCTCGGGTCTCGGACTGACGCCTGAGCGAAAGAAGCGCGACGCTCAGTCTCCTTCATTTCCGAATCTCCCTGCTCCTCCACACGCAAGCGCACACAACGCCTTACTCCCAAGCACACACGCAGAATGAACGCGCTGCGAGTCGTCGTTACCATCGGCGCAGTATTGCTCGCTTCAAGCTTCCAGCCAGCTGACGCCGCGTCCTGTGAGCTCATGAAGATCTTCGCGGCTGTCAAGCCGCTCGAGTCCAACACGAACGTGGCTGCGTGCATCGCAGCGACGGGCTACGAGATGCTGCCGCCCACGGGTCCGCCGACAGACGCGCAGCTCGCCAAGCTCTGCGGTGCCACCTCCTGCATCTCGGTCTTCAACACGCTGCAGAAGATGGACATCCCGGACTGTACCATCGACATCATGGGTGGATTAAACGTCAAGCAAGTGTTCGATGGGGTCGCGGCCAAGTGTGGCTCCGTCGCCGGCAGCAGCTCAAACGCTGCAAGCTCCACGCCAGCACCTTCGTCAACCACACCAACAGTGACAGTCGCGAAATCGACGATCCAGGCGTCCCAGCCTCTCGCTCCAGCTACTGCAGCACCTGCTGCTAAAGCCACCACTACAACGACCGCTCCGGCAGCTCAAGTCGCAACCACCGCTCCAGCAGCTCCAGTTGCTGCGGGTTCCGGATCAACCAAGAAGCCTGCCATCGTAACTGCAGAGCCGACAATCGAGCCAAAGTTATGCGTGTAGAAAGAGAGGGAAAATGGGTCTCGGTTTCAAAAGTGATGTAAAGTTGATGTCGATGCAGTGATTTAAGTTAAGCAGATTCGTGCTTTTGAGTTGTGAATGGAACATGAGGTTGATGCTGTCTAAACGTTTTGAGGTTTTGGTAACACAATTCAGTACATTTCCAATTACGAACAACACTTTCCTCAAGGCCGAACCCGATGAGAGATGAAGATGAATTGACCAGCTTGCTCACTTCACGCAACAGCAGCAACACATAGATCATGGGTACTTTTGCTTCCTACTAGTCAATTCACGTCTGGAAAGTTCACCCCAACGGACTCACTTCGTCCGAAGTCAGGAACAATGAACAAAGCGAGTTTCATGAGCCTGAGATCGGTTTCCTGTAAATGGACAACAAGTCCCACCACCTTCTCCAAGGAAGTGGTGGTTGTTTGCCACACCTTGTTACTTGAGGAATACCCAGAGTAGTTGCCGTGCCAGTGCGCCTACGATGTTTGGAACTCGGACTTGGCCCTAGGCTGCAAAATGTGTTGGTATGTGATGTGTGATGCTGGTGATACCGGTATGATAACGGTGATGGTTCTGGTGTGTGTTCATTTTTTCATTTGTTTTTGTGACAATCGAACAAAGCAAACTGGCGGGTTTCAGAGAACCGTGTTGATGGGAGAAGGAAGGAAGGGGAAGATTCTGGGTGGAGTGGCGATGATTGGCTCAAAGGCTCCTTTGGCATTCCAAAATGAGTGTTTCAGGGATTTCCTATGCGCGCGAATCCTCAAATCACTCTAGGTTTTGAGGATTTCAGACAAATATCCTAAAATTGATAGACTTTTGGAGCGGTCAAAATGGTGAGTGACGAGACAGGAATGGAACGGATTCCTTGATTGCAGGCTGAAAGTTACAGCTTCGTCGCGGAAGCCCAACGGTGGGAGATGGCAGCGTGGTGACAATGAAATACAAGCATCAAACTATCAATACGTTATTTTCAGCAGACTTAACCGCGAATCTTGTTCACCTCCATGGTTTGTCAGAGAGTGTTGATGGAGAGCGCTGTCCGTTCAAGTGATCAATTCATGGATGGTGATGAACAAGCAAGCTAACGGACAACACTCAGGAGGACAGAAAGTCCCTATTTCTGAAAACCCTAACTAAAAGCAGCTATTTTAGGGTTTTCTCGCCTCCCTTAAAATCGTGTCGCGCAGAGTGGACCTGACTTCACTCATTTCAATTGAGGGCTCGGCATTTGGAATTGGAAGTCGCGAACAAAGCCACCGCCATCTCATCCGGCAGACCTCAGAAAAAAAGCCCACGGAGCTCGCCGGTCATGAGCACGTTGACGCCAGCGAGCGACGAGTTGTCCGCGGAGGAGCGACCCCAGCTGCACCGCCGAGTGTCCGTCCGCGAGCTCTTGTCCCCAGCCCCCACCGCAGGCGCGTCCCCCAGAGAGACCCAGGACCCCAAGGTGGACGACGAAGAACCCCAGGCTCACAACGACGTTCCTAGTAGCAATTCCAATAGTAGCAATGACACCACGACAAGCGAGACTGCGGAGCTGCGCCAGGAGATCGAGTGTCTCGAAGAGGTCATCGACAAGCTCGAGGACGAGAAGAACGCGCTCAAGATGCGGCTGAACGAGATCGAGTACTTCCAGAAGTTCCAGGTGGGCCACTGCAAGCGCTGGCTGCAGGCGAACTTTGACTTCGACCGCAAGGACTCGCCCGACCTGCTTGCCGGCATCTTTGAGGACTACTTGATGCAAAACGACAGCCTCGAGCCGCTACCGCACCAGATGATCGTCAAGAACTCGGCCAAGGGCCGCATGCGCAGAGAGAAGCTCGTGCAGCAGCGCACATATCGCCGCGGTGTCAAGCGCGACACAAAGCCAGGTAGGTACTTCCTGCTACGACACCAGCAACAGAGGCATTGGGTGACGAAGGTATGGCTTCTTACTCATCATGTATTGTCTTGGTGACCGCAGCCACAGACGCACCGCCTCTAAAGAAGCCAGGCAACAAGACTGGAGACAGTACGACATCAGGTACGTTGTGAGGAGTGTGTGTTTGCATCACACATCCACTACATATTTGTATCTAAATTACATCTCTTTGCCTTCTTACAGACAACGCCACCAGCAATGGCACTTCCAGCACAAGCAACAACAACAACAACGTGAACAACAATAACCCATGGTCAATCTACAACGTATTCATCCCCGTGGGCGAGATGGAGCGGCTGTTCGCGCTCGAGCCGTGGCGGTCCATACCACAGAATTGGCCGAAAGTGACGACGGCAGCCAAAACCAGCGCCGTGCAGGAGCTCCTCGCGACGCAAGACGCGTTCCTCGAAGAAAACGCGTGGGCGATCTGGGAGCGCACCCACTGGTTCCCGATCAAGCAGCAGAACGGCCGCACGGAGGCCGAGACCCGGCGCCTCGCGCAGCTCCACAACCGGCGGAAGAAGCGGCAGATGGTGCTCAAGAACGGGCTCGAGGAGATCTCGCGCAGGCTGTACAAGACGTCGGGAGTCGACCGGGCTGTGCTCAGACAGAGCGTCTTCAGCGCCGAGGCGGTCGAGACGCTGCTCAAGCGGCCGCGGCTCTGGATCCCGCGCGAGGGTGAGGACCTCGTGGCGCAGCTCGAGCAGCTCGACCGCGAGGACCCCGACCGGCAAAAATATGTGTGAAGAACGTGACGAAATATTACAAAGTGATCTTTTTTGCTAATAAATGTAGGAAAGTATAATGTTAGTCGACGCATAGGTCGACATTGAAAAATGATGGCTTTCTCCGCGTCTGCCACCATAAAGCATAAAGGCAGAGCCAACATGTAAATAAAACGAGAGAGAACGGATCACGCGCTATGGCTCTCCGCATCGCAACGGACGAGGTGGACGCAGTGACCATTGAGGGAGAATATCTCGCACATTGTCGTTTTTCACGAGAAAAACCTTGTTTTCAGTCAGCCTAAAATGCTGCTTGTATCAGTAAATAGAGGTATCGATCGATGTGATATAACATGATAAAGGATTTGATCTAGCGGTTTTGATTTTGGTCTAGTTTGTAATCAAAAGCAAGATGAAGCTTTGCTAGGCTGTGAATTTCCTCTTTTCTCAAATCTTAAAATATTCATTTTAGACAGACTATGCAATTAATAAAGTTTGTTGCAGGAGGTTGTACAAGGTTTTATGTTGCCGCATTCTTTTTAGGGAAGGCGCGTTTTGAACGCATTTGAATTGCGAAAATGCAACAAAACCCCAACGGTGGTGGCGGCGGCGGTGGCGCGCACGTGATGAGGAGGAGTATGGAGCCGCAGCAGCAGCAGGACGTGGATGCAAAAGAGCCGAGTGGTCTCATGCAGACATATCTGCAGCGCTACGAGGCGCTGCAGCAGGAGCGGCTGCGCAGTCGCCGGCAACGCGCATCCGAGCCGTTCTTCTCGCCGTCCGCGAGCGCCGCCGACTCGGATGCGGAGCTGCGGCAGAGCGGCACCTTGGCGCATGCGACTGGGTTCTCCAGCAACCGCTACGACCACTCGACACAGCAACATGCTGCGGACGACGCTGCTGGTACGTACTCGCAAGAAAGTGTACAAGCACCGCAGCAGGAGCAGCAGTGGAGTTATGCTGAGTACAAGCATGAGAGGGAAGACGACTACAAGCACCATGACGAGGAGGACACGTTCGATTTCGCGCCTGTGGCAGACTCTCTCACGTACGAACAGCAGTATCAAGCGCGACAGTACAACCCTTTCCAGGACACGCTTGCTGAGCAGCAGGCATCGTATCCGACAGGCGCGCAGAAATATGGAGTGTCGGTGGCGAGTGACGAGTTTGTCGATGCAGGTTCGTCTGAGGAGAAAGTGCAGCGAAGTTAGCGACTTGTTGAGAAGGAAACTGACTCTGTGTCTACTTGGCGCTTGTGTGTGTTCTCTTATTCGTATAGCAACGTATCTTGAGAAGAATCAGCTCGGAGGGGACGACAGCTTTGAAGAGGACGTCGACCATCAGGCGCAGTGGGAGCGACAGGACGAGAGCGTTCTCGAGAGCGAAGGCGGTCGGCCGAGCGACTTCTTTGAGAAGCGGTCGCGCAATATGGAGAGAGTGGAGTTCGCTCTGGGCAACGTATGATGCTGCCCTCTCTATTCATGGAAGTTGACGCCATCGTGTGACGGGACGAATGCCTTCGTTCTGACAAGTGTGGGCGTATGTCTTTGCTTTTTTTTTTTTACAGGAAACCGAGCACCGCTTCAGTTTTGCTGAAAAGTTCCATCATTCAGACGAACAGGCAGACTGTTCAGGCCACAACTCAAATCGCGAGTCGATTCGAGCGCGAAGTGGTCCGCTTGACACAAGTCTGTCGCTCTCTGATTCGGTGAGAAAGCTGCCCATGGAAAACGGACCAATTTGTCGACAAATGGTGTCTAATTGGTGTATTTTTGTTCAGAACACTGCATTTTCATCTGGATATGATGTTCACTTCGACAATGCGCGCCAGGCGTTCACGCCCAACTCGCTCAAACATCTCCAGGTGTGTTGGACGGCTTCGAAGAGGTGAGCATTGACGCTGAGCTCTTACTAATCATGTTGCCTTGCTACAATTAGGAGAAGAGTCGCAGACGAACACCACCTCTTGACGTTCATGAAGAAGAGCCACAGCCAGAAGTTACAGCGCAGCATGCGAATGAAGCTCGGAGTGGGACGGACAGACCTGCTGATCACAGACTTATGGTCCCAGCTATTGACGAGTCCCAGGATGAGCTGCCCGAGTCAATTCGGGCCATGCAGAGAGGTCCGGGTGTCATTGTCGAAGCACTGAATGAGATTGACGCACTCATATCCAACCCGACGCCACACGCACCGAGAGAAGAAAATGGTGGGCGTGGCCCTAGAGGCACTGCGTCAGTGCATGACATTGTGCGTGAGTACGATCTGTCGCTGGAAACGGGATTGCCGCTTTCTCGAACCACAGACAGCTGGGGTGATGATCCTGAAGAAGAGTTTCCCTTACGCGAAGAGAACGTGGACTCTCCGTCACGAAACAGAGAAAATCCGCCAAGCGCGTCAGTCGAAGCATTCAGACATCGTCGGGGAGAGCATCCATCCGAGCTGAATGCGATCCATGAATCTTTGCGATTCAGTTCGATTTCGTCGATGGATAATACAAATCAGCTGTACAGGATCAACGAAGAGTGCGATACGAGTATCTCGAGTGCGCGCACTGGAGAAACGCTGCCATCCAGCAGAGCGCATCATCAAGTGGAAGCGTCGGGAGACGTGGAGCGCGCAGAATTCGCGCCAAGGCTATCTACGGAGAGAGGAGCTCCAGGGACGAGAGGAAACAATAGTCCATTAACTCGCAGAAACGGCTCGATGCAGCCAAGCGACCTTACGAGCAATCGCGATGAAGGAAATGCTACGTCTAGAAAGATGAATGGAGATGCATATTTCTCAGACAATACCCGCAAAACTGACAACAATGCTCGGCCCGATTTCGAAGCGAGACGAGGTGCTGGAGCGGTCTCGCCAATGAAGCCACGGCGAGAAGAACAATGGAATACTAACGGACGCTCTCCGAGGGATCCAGTTTCAGCGCCGCAGAAAGAGGTACAGCAAACGAAACCACAAGATAAACTTCGCGCTGGGTCGTCTCGTCAGCTGTTCAACAACGACATGAAGGTCGCAGACAGTTTGCGGAATCGAAATGGAGGCTCTCAGCGTATCCTCCCGCACAAATCGGTTCGTTCTTTCTTCAATTGATATTTTCTTATTCCTGAGTTGATGCTCATGAGATTTTTTGTTTGTTGTTGTTGTATTTTCAGGCAAAAGAAGAGAACAATGAAGGACTCGCGATCAACCCGATTCAGGTAAACCCGCGCTGATCAAAACTACATCTTAGCCTTCGTTGAGCTCACATGTGTTACTTGTATCGTAGTTGTCGCGCCGATGCCGAAGACTGCTTTGCACTGTCGGAGAGACAATGACGGAGCGAATCGTCTTCTCAAACGGGAGTGGCTCGGTGGGGAGAATCTGTGTGTCGCTACTGCCACTCAGTACGGGCTGCCAGCAGTTTTCAGTCTCGCCTGCAGTTTTGGAGCTTGCACCAAGAGCCTCAAGCTCGTTTCACGTCACTTTCCAGGCTCATACTACGGGAGTCGCAGCAGGCATTTTCCAGTTTCGGGGTGTGGGTGTCGAGTCGTTGTTCTCTCCATATGAAGTGCTGATCGAAGCAAGTGTGCGCAGAAACCTGGAATTGGAAGAATACGATGTCTCTGGGAAAGTGGCGCGCGTCGGCAACAATCAGAGAGACAGGCAGGTGGAAGAGCTGAGGCAAAGCAAGTGCATCAATGAAGTGGAAATCGGACCAACATTCATCAAGTTTGACCGCTTTAAAACCAAGGGTGGAGTCAAATCGATCAGTTCATCGGCGTTCAAGATTACAAACCACACCGAACAGACGCAACCGTTCAAGATCAACTGTTCGCACGAGAATCTGAAAATCACCCCCGACAGCGGGTTCATTCCCCCAGCATCCGAGGCTATTGTAACTTTGCTGCCACTGTCGAGACCATTGGATCAACATCGAAATGGAGAGAGTCTCATGTCGGCGCGGAGTGTATTGATTCCAGAAAACTGCACCGGTTCGTTTACAGTGGCAGTTGGAAAGAAAGTGTCGAGAGAGGTCAGCTTCGTCTTCAGTCACGAGGTGATGGAAGTTCTGCCTCCATTTGACACAATCGCTCGCTCTCGCCACCAGATTTCGTCCCAGACCGACTCGTTCTACTACACCAAGAAGAGAAATCGCAAGGGCTTGTACTTTCACGCTCGGGCTGTCGAGTGTGGAAGCTGCAACGTTGGCGAGTCGCACCAGGTGCCAGTCTACATTTGCAATGGCTCGAGCTCGCCCATGACAGTGTTTCTGCAGGACCTGATGGACCCGTTCTCGTGCTTCTACACGACCACCACGATTGAACCGCGAAAGTTCATCGAGGTTCCCGTCACATTCACCCCAAAAGTTGCCGGAAAGGTCTCGACGTCTTTGTTTGCCTACTCAGTCACCGATAAAGCGGTGGTGACTTTAGTCGCTCGTGGTATTTAGAGGATAGTCTCAGCGACATCTGTGTTAATGAATGGCTTTGAAGATTTTTATTACCCGAATCGCTCATTGTGTTGCTCTTCTTACGTCTATGCTGGCTGCCACCACACGAACGAGCAGCTGCCAGAACGACGATAAATAACTACGGGGAGCTGCCTCGCTTCGACGGGTCACGCTTCTCGTGGCTCGATAGGAAGTGCTCCACGTCAGCGAGAACATCTTCAAAGAGCGCGACGTCTCTCGGGTACACTCGGATCCAGCCTGCACCTGAGTCGTGCGACATCTTCTCGACTCGGTTCCAGTGCAAGTGTCGTTGTAGGTTGATCGATATTTCCTGCGCTCCTGCCACCACCTGCCACGAAGAGAACCCTGCTTGCTGGATGCAATTCGCAAAGTGATTGGTGAGGACGCTCTCGGTTTCTTCTGAGGACGGGACTTCTACAACCAAGTGCATGAAGAAATACCAACTTCCTCGAATAGCATGCTTGAGACCCATTCGGATGCACTCGAACTGCAGCATGAGGATAAGGCGCTCGTAGCGAGGATCCTCTTGGTCCCGCTCTTGCACGGGCCAGCGCACTTGGACCTCCAGGGTCGCACCTTTCCCCATCCGCGATGTCAGGAGCTTCGTACGCTGCTGAGCCGACGGATAAAAGGCTTCCATTCCTACCTCAACTGCAGCTGCAGCTTTCAAGGACACGGTGAAAAACTGGTCACTTCGCTTAGCTCCCAAAGAGATCAACTGCTCCAGCGACGACACCATCGGCTCAAGAGCTGGAGGTGCTGATAAGAAGTTTCCACCGTTGTGAATCGATACTGGCTCGATTCCAATATCCGAAGGATCAACTCGAGACAGCACCAGACGCCTGATGTTCGACGTTATCGTCTACGTTTGGATCAACAGTCATGTCAGTTTGTGAGCAAAATATCGTGCGTTGTCAGATCAGATCAGCAAGATTGTAAACAAACCTGCAATAGCGCGACACACATTCCGTCGGGGGTAAAGAGCTGCTCGAATTCGGAAGACGGAATCCTGCTCGGCGCATTCGCACTTTTCTTGTTCTCTTCGATGATTCCAGCGGTCATTTCAGCGAAAGAGCTCTTCAACAAGCTGTACAAGTCAATTCCTGAAGCGTTTCCGTGAGCTTTCTCGAAGCCAGCGTCGCCTTCAGACGCTTTCTCTTCTTCACATGAGTCTGGTGTGTTTCTAGTTGCTTGCGACTCGTGTTTTCCAGTCGCAGACAACCAAGGAGACAGCACAAAGCTTAGAATGCGGTGAGAGAGATCGAAGAACTCTGGGCGAACCTCGATCGAGAAAGGCTCTTCCAACTGCATGAGCTCCTCTTCTCGCTTTCCAGCAAACTCTTCTGCTCGTTGCATGCGTTTCATCTGCCACGCAGATAGTTCGCTGATCATGTAGAGCAGGACCATGCCGAGCTACAAGATACAGATTCACACAATAAGTCCAAGTCAGACAGGTAGAACGTATCGAGCACAAAGTAGAAAACTGCTCTTTCTTACCTGAGATCTTCTTTTGATGCACGTCACAAATGTTGGACGCACTACTGACAGCGTCACGAAAGGACTCAATCCATCGTCACGCTCGATAGCCGGTCGGACGTGGAAATCACCCGTCGAGCGATTCGCTCGGCCATTTGGCGATCTGGAATTCACGCTGAGCCCATTACCTGAAAATGGGTAAACTGCAGTCGGGTTCTGCGCATTCTCGCTCGCTGCATTACACTCTTGTCCATCGCTGAGAAAAACAGACATTTCCTGCATGACTCGCTTATCGAGGAGTGAGTTTTCACCCGCAGGTGGATAATCGTTCTCAACCACGAGCTGCTGGATATTGTGCGAGAGCTGATGAAGAAATCTCCCAGCGCTCTCTTGAGCTGCTTCCGAAAGTTGGTCCACCTGATTCCACTCATTCTCATCAAATTGGTTGTTTTTCGCGCCACCCTTCGACGTCGAGAAATTCAGAAGGAGTCCAGCAGACAGATGTATAATGCCACAGAGAGAACCAGAGGCGAGAACTAAGTGCTGGAGCGCCTGCAACGCAAGCTCTCGAACTTCTGCACACGGGGAGACAGAAGCTTCCAGCAACCAGCTCTGTAGATTGCGAAGCAGATCATCGGATGGCGTGTACAGGTGCTCAAACATCGACTCGTGGCACGTGATAGATTTCAGTCCAAACGTGTTGCCTAAGCAAAAAGAAATGAGACAATGGCACGCGAATGAGTACAAAGCGTAGGGGGTGCAACGACTAGCTCAACAAACACCAAGCAAGCACTTACTACTGGACTTTGTCGACAATAGCGAAATCTTGATGGAAGATATCGCGCGTCCCTGGTTCTAGAGAATGCAGATAAACCAGACGAGCCATTTTAGCTCAAGACAAAATGAAGCTACAAAGAACGTTGGCGAGCGTACCTTGGCAAAAGCAATTTGAGTCTCGGCGGCACCATCAACCACGATAGCTACTGTTTCATGCGAGCTTCCATCAGTGGAGGCCGCAATGAAATACCGCGACGGGATATAATCCGGATGCCAAGTCAGTGTGAGTGCGGATAGTGTCACCGCTGCGTTAAACTGGACGCTCAGCCACTCATCTCTAGGTTTCTGAGGAGAAGGCGGAGCGGATCTCCAAAAGGAATGCCCGGTTTCAAGAATCCTGAACCAAATGATGTTCGTCAGTATCGATCATACTTTCTTCACACCTGATTGAAGTGCGCAATCGCAAAGCACTCGTACCTGTGTGCTCCATGCTCTTTGTCAAACTCCGAGCTTGAGAGAACTCTCGTGGGGGTAACAATGGTCTTGGAGAGCTGACGCGGTGGCGACCAGTCTGAAAATAATGCCAGCGGTTCCATTTTCCCAAACATTGCGAGTACCTGATGAACAAAATCAATGATTAGTGTTACTCTCAACAAATCAACGCATTGACAATGGGGGACAGCAGTGCTACTACCTTCTGAAGTGGTTCAACTGCATTTGGCGATTCGGAATCAAAGGTCTTGACGATCGACGTGAGCAAGCGGAGGTAAATCTGAGCAACGGGTAAGAAGAAGCATCAGTCGCCAGATTATGATAACCCTTCTAAATGTAAGCAAACAGTACCATGAGCTTACCTGGTGAAGATGGTTCTGTTGAGCCACCACTTCAATGTGCCGCTTGCAATACTGAGGACCGCCTTGGATCCGCGGAGCAATCGGACACTTCTCGATGCGATCATGGACAAACTTGAGCTCGCTCTTCGGCAGTTGGATTGCGACAGTTTTCAAAGGCATCCCTTTCCGTGAGCAGCCGTCAACATGGGGCATACTCAGCTGAAAGTTGGACACTTTCAAGGGCTTCCCGTTAAGAGTCATGAGCGGCTCCTCCACTGAACGCCTGGTGAGAACCTCTCTGGCGCGGGGGAACACGATGCTCTGGCAAAAGTCGCAAACCAGCGCCGTGTGTTCGATCTCTTCCGTGTGCGCGGGGAACGCTTCATGCGCCTGCGCAATCTCATCAAGCGTAGAGCTCCACATGAACACAGTCGTTGTGCCCTTGCACCGTCTGCAGCCATCGCGAAATGGGCGGACATTGTTCGTTGCAGCTGTGCACTCGGGACATTTCGCGTGCAGCCTCGACCGATTCCCAACCTCGTTCTCCTTGCTCTCCGTAGATACCACTCGGTCTGTGTACAGCACACCATGGACGTCGCATCCAGGAAACTCTAAGTAGAGGCAGTCGTTGCAGATAATGACCGCGAACACGCGCATCTGGGATTTCGTGGCGCCGCTCCCACCAAACGTGCTGCTCCTTGAAATGATTGGGATCGTCGGCTGGGAGGTAGAGACGTTGGTGATTGTCGCTGTCATCGCAGCGGAAGTGGCCGTGGTCGTGTTGGAAGTCACGGCATTGCGCAGCGCAGTGCTACTACTGCTAGTGCTGACGCTGCTGTTGGAGACGGTCATGCTGCTGGTGCTGCTCGGTCGTGTCGCGGATCTGGCACCGTCACCGCCGCCGCTGTTGGAGAAGGCGCGTCCTGCCTGGCGCGAGAGCTCTCGAGTGATGAGTCCGGTTCCAAGCGCGTCTTCGCCGCGTGTCATGCGTCGTTTGCGCACGCCCTCTCTCTCCCCTCCCTCCTCTGCTCTCTCTCCTGCTTCTTGGGTGCTGCGGCTGCTCGCGCGTGCGCCTCGTGGCTCCTCGTGCTGGCTGGCGTCCGCTTCGGTCGTTTCCGCATTTGCCTTCTTCTCGTTGAAGATCTTCTCATGCTCATTCCTGTAATTTAGTTGACTATTGAATCTAATTCGATAAATAATCGCTTTTAGCCCTGTGGTTATCTATATCCTCTGAAATCAAGTTTATTGCTCATGTGTATGCACTTGTATTCTATTTGAGAGGTTTTTGCGCCAGCCCACCAAACAGCCATCCGCATTGGATCAGTTGCCCGCCTTTGGCCCCAAAAAACGCGAAGCTGCTCGCGCGCGCGTTAACGTCAACAGCCAAGAGCTCACTCACTCGCCACCTTCGTTGACCATGGACGACGCGTCAGCCAACGGCAAGCGCAAGCGCGACGACCGCGACGACCGCAAGAGCAGCCAGCGCAAGGTGAAGGCGCGCCAGGAGGAGATGGAGGACGAGTTCCGCGCCACGTACCTGCATCTCACAGCGTTCTACAAGTACTTGGAGGTTGTGCACCTCAAGAGCCCGCTGTTGCTGCCGCGCACGCTCAAGTACCGCGTGGACGCGAAGAAGAAGTTCCTCACCGCCAAGACGCGCGATCAGATTAAGAAGCAGCTGGCGAAAGCGACGCGCCGCGACAAAGACGACATTGCGCCGACCGGTGCCTCGCTCAAGGAGTTCAAGCTCGGCATGACCGCCGAGACGCTCGACGTGTTCAAGCACGAGAACCAGCGCATTGGGCTGCTCATCTCAGTGTTCACCGCTAAGGGCCAGAAGTTCGCCGAGAATCAGTTCGAGCTCGTTGCGACCAGCTTGATTCCAGGTAAAAAAAAACATGATCATGCTTGTGCCGCTCAATACCAGACAGTCGCTAACAAAATGTGTGTGGTTACGTTTGCTTTGGACAGTGTTTTGTGCAAAGGAGGTGGATCTTGGAAGACATTTCATCCGCTCGAGTGTCGACGTGTACCTGTTGGTCTTCCAAGTGGTGGACATCGCAGAAGTTGGGAACGAGCTTGCGAAGAGCACGACGTTCTCCTTCGCAGCGCCTGCCGCGCCGAAAAAGTACACAGGCAAAAACCTGCTGTCCCAGGACATCAGTGGACGCGCTCCGCTCTTTGCCAACATGCTGAGGGTCGACGTCAGTCGCTGGCGCAGCGGATTCAACAGCATCGACCTCCCTGCCATATCGTCGACTGTGAAAGGAGGTAAGGAAGCTAAATGGGGTGCTCTATTCAGCAATAATTAGAGTCAAAACTTATCCGATTTCTATCCTCTTCTGTCTGTAGCCGTGCAATTGCAATTCCGAGTCCTGTGGAAGCCGCCAGTGAAGGCGAAGCGAATCAAGAGCCTGCACGAGATCGCCGTCGCGAAAATTGGCGTCAAGTCTGCCGAGAAGAAGGAAGAGCAATTTGCCAAGATGGATGAAGAGCCAACGTACTTTGTCGACGCTCCAAAGCGCAGTCACCTCATAAAATCGGCGCCGCAAAGCGAGAGCTCTGGTGTAAGCAGCCTGCTCTCAACCTGTACAGATTTGTTTCTTTTGTGGGTACTGACATTACGTTGTTTGTGAACATTTGCCAGGTGTGGTTTCACTTCCTGTACCACTCGATGCTGCGTCGAATGAGCGAGAAGCGCTCGGATTACTCATGCTCGTGGTGTGATATGTATGCTGGCTCGCTACGGGGACTGGTCGCGCATTTGGTGTGCTCTCACAGTCGGTTGCGCTTTCAAGTTGCGGTAAGTCGCGTGCATGAAACTGCGCTTCATAGACCGTTAGGTGTTTACTCATTGGATGTGGACATGCGAATGGTTCTGTAGGTCGGGCATGACAACATGGCGCACATCTACGTGATGCCGAGTCCCACAAACCGAGAGAGCGAGGTGAACGTGAATGTGAACCCGTCGCGCTGCGAGATTGACATCAACGATGACACGATGGACCGCATCGAGCACCATTTCAGCTACGTGTCGCCGAAGAAACGCTCACAGAGTGCGAAGACCCCGGAAGAGAGCACGATTGAGGAGCGCATGCACGAGTTTGACGAGCTCGAGGAGCTCTCGAAAGAGCAACCGCAGGAGTTCTACGCGCCGCTGCTGCAGCGTCAGTACTTCCACTCACGCACTGGCGCCGTCGTGCTGGACCACGAGAAAGGCTACGACAGTGACGACGACGTGGACGAAGAGTGGATCATCAAGCAGAGCGAGAAGCTCCTGGACGAGTTTGAAGACGTCGCGCTGGAAGAAAAGGAGTTTATGAAGAAGTGGAACCGCCACGTGAAGGAGAACAGGTTCGATTTTGAAAATATGGCGGTTGGTTGCAACACTTTCGTTACTGGCCACTGAGACTGATCTGTTGTTTCTGTTGTTGTGTGCACAGGATCCTAGCGGACTTCATGGTGGCGTCATCTTGCCGCCTCTTTGCCAAGCTCCACGGAAAATGGTGCGTCAAACACGCTCGCATCTTCTGGCGCTCTGATAGAATCTCATCTGTATGCTCTTTGCTATTGTGCTCTCGTATTTGCAGGATCATTAACCACGGTCTTCGCTACAACTTCCTCCTACACTTGTTTAATTTATGGGACAACTCGCTGCTCAATTCTCGCGCGATCATCGACTGCATGCTGATTGTCGACCACATAGCGGTGAGAAGGCATTTTTTTCGCAATGGTGGCTGGACTGAAGTTCGCAGTGATGTGACGTCTGCTTTGTCTTCTGTAATTGTGTATGTCAGGTTCTGGAGGAGACCAAGCCAAAGACAAGCGTAACCAACGGAGAGACCAAACAGCAGCCCAGTCTCGCCGCTCAGTAACTAAACCGAAAACAGAAGGCACCCACCTACTTGTCGATGCGCATACAGTGAAGCCACACTGGCATCTGTATGCCTCTCACTCCCTTGGTATTAATCAGTGCCTAAGCAAGGTTGTGGCTGGTGGTTGGTGTTAATATATAAATGAACGAACAGACCTTTGCTCTATCAAAATCGACTCTGCTGCTGTTTTCAATGGGTCTCTGCTTCTTTGGCTCCGTCGTCTTTCACCGAGTGGCCGTGCTTGCAGTTGCGGTGGTGCTGGTGCTGGTTCTTCTTTCGCCTCTTCTGCTCTTCGTCGTCGGACGAGTCCTCCCCGCTCTCGCTCGAGCTCTCTCCGAAATCGCGCTTCTTGTGGAAAATGCAGCACTCTGTAGGGCAACGAAAGCAGCAATTAGTGCAATCTACAACCGCCATCGTCACTCTGTTTGGGTCTTCTCTTTCTTACTGTTGGACTTCTTGCGACCCATGTGCTCGTTGTCGATTGCGCTCTCGTCGAACGTAACCCGTGCGCGCGGCTGCAGCTGCACACGATACACCGGTGCCTCCGTCGCCTCCGCGGTAGGGGTCGCTACGACGGTCGTGGAGCCCACCGGCGCCTGAGGCTGCTGCACACGTTCGCTCCCGCTCATCAATGCTTTGTCGCTTTTCTTTTTGGTGGCTTGCTGGATGATTGAAAGTTGCATTCTCTAAGAACTCGTCTAGGGTTTTGACAATAGGGTTTACACGATTTTAACCTGTTTAGCGGCTTTTACGGGACATGCGCCGCTGGGAAATCCTGGTTAAAACAGATATTTTTGGCCACCTTCGAGAAGCGTAAGCATACCATTACCTACACAAGTATACCCACACTCATCGCTTGCTTCAACCGAATAAAGCATAAAGAGACTCTCACCTCGTTTGTTTCACTCCATACAGTGCAGATATTACGATATCTGCAGTAGTGATATACACTTGGTAGTGTCTGTTGCAAGCTACAAAAGTTTGTAGCACACAGGAGGGCGATACGTGCTGGGCTTCCACGCACGTTCTTCGTCTTCATCTCGCTGGTCTTGTGTCACATCGGAATGAACGAGCAGACTCTCGGTGGCCGTCAGCAGCGGCGTCGGCTCGATCGCGAAAGCATTGTCCCTGTGGTCGTCACGGAGTTCGCTCACAGCCCCTCGCTTCCGAAGCTTTAACGACAGCAGTCCATTCGCGGTGGCTACATTTTGAACAAACAGAAAAAAAAGACATCATCAGTGGCTAGAAATCGCATCAAGTGCGTCAGACTTGGGCTTCCAAGAACGCACCTGCAACCCCGACGCAGATCAACAGCGTTTTTGCTGCGGATGTGAAGAGGAACTCCCGGAAGAAGATCGTGCCTTGCAGCTCTCCAAGCTGCAGTCCCACCCATAACCATCACACCATCAGCCTCTATTTCGCATACAGCAGGCATCAACCAAAAAGTTAGGAGTTGAAGTTCCCTTACCAGCACCCAGACGACGAGGTACGTGTTGAGCACAGTAGACCTGCTGGTGTGTGTCGCGGAGAGCGAGTCGTCATTGCCTTGGAACGCGACTCGCCGCCACCAGATCTGAAACGCGAGCATCACCGCCCACGCAAAGAGCAACAGAACGATCCAGGACCGCGTGCGGAATGGAGCGTCGTCTTCAGCGTCATCGCTGTTGCCACCGCCACACACGAGCTCTGCGACACACTGCATCATCACAAAATATGCGTGAGCGTACAAGCAGAAATCAACCCGACGGTGCCTCTCGCTGTACCTTTTCAAAGACGAGTCCGCAGGACCCTGCGACACCTGCGAGGGCGGCGAACGCGTGCTGCGGAGTCTCTCTCGAAGCCTCGCGGTTGCTGTGGCTCTTGGCGTCCGCGATCCACGAGAGCACGCCCATCACCGTCAGCAGGGAAAGCAGCAGATGGCTCAGCACAATGCTGCTGCTGAAGCGCAGCTGGAGCGCTGCTGCACTTTGACGAACTGCTGGTTCGGAACACTGAGACAGCAGAATGAACCCCAGCACGAGGCTCGCGGGTGCGACGGCATTCGACACTCGGCGCTTTCTGCTCCTGCACTGTCAGAGTGTGTACTCTTTGTTAGTTCGACGGACTCGCAGACTTGCACCTGTTGAGCAGCAGTTAGATAGTCTCGTACATTGCGTGGGCCGAGTGCTCGAAGCATCGCGCGTGCGCCACCGCTCACAGTCGCTCCGAGTGATAGCGGCACAGCACTGGTTATAACACCGATCACACAAAGCAGGAACGACGTTAGCGCATCTGTAGTCTGCACCAGAGCGAATCAAAGCGTAAATGCCGCCGACCTGAGAGCAACGAAGTTGCCTACGAACGCCGCGGCAGTGAGTGCAGTTCCAAGCACACGGAGGCTTTTCACTCCGTCGGCGCCGCGGGCGTATGCGAGGCCGCTAGCGAAGTGCGCCAAGGCGGCCATGAGTGCCTGCCATTCCAGAGCACACACACACACAAAGCAATCCAAACACACAACGCTTCAAGCATTAGATTCAGAGTCGTCCGCGTGTATTCGTCCGATCAATAACAACATCAACTAGCATGTGCACGCTCTCGCTCTCTCGTCACTCTCCTACCATTAGCAGCAGCCCCTGGGCTTCCGACAGCGGCACCGCATCTGCATCAGCTACCGTCATGCTTGTCCGCCTCAGCAGACAGAGCTTTATAAACTCAAACTCATAAAATCAAAAACAGGCGGGAGATCCAGCCAGAAGCATGAAAGGTCGCGCTCGTACTTAGCCGAAGACAGACCACCCCAGTTATGGCGCTCACTTCTCCATGTACGTCGTGCACTGTGTGGCGAAGGACCAGTCGCGGTTGCGACGGTCGCCGCAGGACACGTAGAGCTCGCAAAGGTGCGTGGACGTGCTGTGGCACGCCAGTGGGTTCGTGCGGCGGCACTCGATCTCCTGCACCATGCCTCCCAGCTCGTCGATCTGCGGCACGACGTCGCCGCGAGGCTTGATCGTCAGCACGTAGTCGCGGATGTCCTGGTCGCTGATGTTGAAACGACCACGCGTGTAGAGTAGACCCGGACCCGAGAACGATACGGCAGGGGTCTTGGTCACAGCGCCAATCATACCAGCCATCGCACCGCCGAGACTGTGGCCCGTGAGCACCAAGTTGTCGCCCACGCGCTGCTTCAGCGCGACCACGTGCTCCAGGAGCTCTGTGTACACTGGCGGAGGCATCACGGACGAGAAGAAGTTGAGAGAGAGCATCTCCACCACGAACGCGTTCGGCAGCTGCTTAAGGAACGGGATGAAGATGTTCGCTGCCTGCATGATGCTCACACCAAACCAGAAGTGCAGATCTTCCAGCGCATCCGTAGCTGTCGCAGTGCCGCGCACCGCCACGACTGTCATGTTAATCTTTGGGAAGAAGAGCTCGACCCAGACCTGGTGCTCCACGAGCTCGTCGTTGCGCTTCACATACTGCCAGTCGCCGAGCTCCGTGCCTTCGAAGCGCTCCTTGAACGACTGGAACTGCACCGAGGTGTTGTAGCCGTAGACTGAGTCTGCGATGAGCGCAAAGTCCACAATGTCGAGACCCGACATGTCGAGCGAGCATACCGGGTACTGCGCAATCTTGCCCCAGGTCTCCGAGACGTTGCCGAGCACGTTTGTCTGAACCGTGGTGTTCGCCGTTGGTGGGTACACCTTGAAGTCTCCACCGTACACGAACGTGCCGACAGCCCAGGTGGACGAGAAGAACACGAACGACAGCACCACGAAGCACGTGATGAACGAGCGGAACGCCGAGCCGAAGATCTGTGGGAAGCGACCTTGGATCGTGTAGCCGAGCAGGATGAGCGTGAAGCCCATGATGGTCCAGCCCAAGTAAAACGCCGAGAACGAGATGATCGCGCTGAAGAACACGAGTGGACAGAGGATCCAGAGGCGACGGTTGTACGAGAACTTGTTCCACGGGTTCCAGTCCTTTACTTCCTTCGTCAGGTCCTCGATCTTCTTCTTGCCCTCGATGGCTTCCGTGGTCTCGTCCGCGTCCGCACGGGCCTCGACAGCAGCCTCCGCGTACGTCGCGGCGGTCACAGGTCGCAGCGGCGTCTGCTCCTCCTCGGCAATATTGGTGCGGCTGCAGCTGTTGTAGACGTAGCGGAAGAACGTGTAGAAGATTGAGCGGAAGTACTCGTAGCCGCGGTAGCCGATGTCCACGAGCCAGAGGTTCTCCGACTTCTTCTCGTTCTCCATTTCTGTGAGCGCGCGCTTCATCTCGCGGTGCTGGCGGCGGTAATTGCTCACGAACTCACGCATCTTCTGGTTGCGAGAGCTCCAGAAGTGGCAGATCATCCACAGCGCCAGGTACCCAGCAAGCGAGTAGAAACCGGCCTGGATGTAGTCGAGAAACGCTGCGACAGGCGAGAGCGACGCCAACAGGGACGTGATGAAGGTCCAAAAAGTCACGATCTCGAACAGAAGCGGACAGATGATGTCGACAATCACCAACGTGGAGAAATCAAGCGGTGGGCCGTCGAAGCGCGTCTTGTTGAAGATCACGGTTGTGTTCGCAGCCGCCATGGCTTTCTTCCAGCGGTGCGCGGCGGTGCCGTGGGTGTCGATGGTTGGCGCTTGCGCAGCCTCCAGCTCCTGGCTCTGCTGGAACGCAAGCTCCAGCTCTTCGCGCTTCTTGTCTTCAGCCTCCTTGTCCTTGTCGTCAAAAGGGTCGTTGTTGGAGAAGAGTCCGAAGAAGCGGCGCGGGAGACTCGCAACCAAAGTCACCACTTGCTGCCACGCAGCCTTGTCCTCGTCGTCTCCACGGTACTGGCTCGAGAGCTCCAGGTGTAAGCGGTCGTCTGGCATTTCGTCTCGGTGGCGCAGGTAGTGGATGACGACCGAGAGCGAGAGACGGAACTTGCTCAAGCTACCTTCGCTCTTGTCAATCGCGTCGAGGAAGAGGCGACTGGACTCCTCAAAGAGGTACGAGAGCAGAATGAGTGCGAACGGCAACATGCCGAGCAGGAAAATGGCCCGGATGGTGAAGTGCGGGTCCATGCGTGCGCTCGGCAGGAAGATGGCGAAGAAGATCTCCATGAGGAACGTGAAGGAGAACATGAGGATCACCATGAGCACGAGGAAGGAGAAGTAGCCGAGACGAAATTGGCAGAGCGAGCGGTAGAACGCCCACTTGCCCTCCACCTTGGTGAGCTTCTTGAGCTCGGCGCGGCGGCCCACCATCGTCGACATCTTCTCATCGCGCTCGCTGCTCTGGTTGTGCAGCGCCGCGAGCAGCTCGGCGGGCGACTCGTCGTGCTTGGGGGACGCAGACGTGCGCAACATGGCGATGCTGCTTGGAGCGGCGCGAGCTCAACGAACGGGCTGTTTCTCTGGGTCGTCTGTCCTGTGGCTCTGTGGCGTGCACCGCAAAGTCTCAAATGGCTGGCGAGCCGGATGGATGGCTTGTCACCTGGTTGCCGATGTCAGTCAATTGAAAACCTGCGACTTGTGAGGCAAGCCAGAAAGCAGCTGCTCGTTCCCATGTTTCTGAATCACCTAAAAACCTCACAAAAGTGGTGCATTTTGTATCGAATGATCCTGATTTAACCTTTAAAAGTGGATGAAAAACCTCGGTGGCCATTTTGCACAAATCACTTGGCTTCGTTTGAACCCATCTCATCATCATTCTAGTTTATCAAAATTACAGAAAAAGCCATTGTCGTCATGTACGTACTGTAAAACTCATATCAACGCCACGATCATTTTTTGGCTTGCGTCTGATTGATGTCCAGTGGCGTTATTGATCGTGTGACGCTGTTTCTACTTTTACTGTAGTAGGGTTATATCGCAACTCACTCCCGTAATTCGTAACCTCTCATGTTCGCCACACTCCACAACAAATTATTCGACGACGATGCTGCGTCTTGTGGTGACCCGATCGACTGCGCTGCGCTCCGCTGCTGCCTCCTCCTCCTCGTTCTCGCGTGCGCTGGCCACGTCCGCCAGTAGCCGTGTCAAGATCCTCGGCTCCGACGACGCGTACACGCAGATCACCACGGTGCGTTTGTTGTGCATCTCCATCGGTACTCTGGATTCGAGCAGATTCGTTCACAGTGGACATGTGCGGCTAACAATGGGACTTTGTTGTGATGGTATGGCTACCTGCAATGGCGTTACTTATCACAGGAAGGGAATGGCCGCAAGTCGATTGTGTACTTCACGGCGAAGTGGTGCCCTCCATGCAAGATGATCTCGCCAATCTACGATGAGCTCAGGTAATTTTCTCACAATGTGCTTGCTTTTGGTAGTGCAATACTAACGTATCGAACTCTATGATCCGTATTCACATGCAGTGCCAAGTACCCGGAGATCGAGTTCGCCAAGGTGGACGTCGATGAACTGAACGACACGACCTCGAAGGCGGGAGTGCGCGTAAGTGAATCCCCCTGTACCTTGTCTCACTTTTTTTCATGGATGATCTTATGAGCTAACGTGGTGCTATTTGTTTCTGCAGTCGATGCCAACATTCTTCGCGTTCAACGACGGCAAGCTGCAGCGAGAACTCTCGGTAAGCGCACCTTATGACATCGTATTGATACGTTACACCGCCCAGCCTAATCCGCGCTGTTGTGGTTTGCAAATTAACAGTTCTCTGGCGCCGATGAAGCTCTGTTGCGCGACAACATCAACCAACTGAACGAACTGTAGATGGAGAACGGATAACAACGACTGAGCCATTGAAAAGCTATGAGACCAATAGCGAAATAACAACAACACAAAACAACGAGATCCATTTCGGCCCAATCCAAAACACACGATTTTCATCAGTGCTGCGGTGCTTGCGCGGTCTTCACCAGCTCCGAGTTGATCGCAGCTGCAGCGGCTTCCACATCGGCAGCTCCGCCAATGGCAGCGATCACAGACACGCCCGCAGCTTCTCCTTCCTCGATGCAGCGCTGGATGCTTCTGTCTTTGAGCGAGAGCCCTCCGATCGCATATACTGGCACATTGAACTGCTGCGCCACGCGCGTGCACTCCCGTAGTCCCTCAATTCCGATCGTTTTACCATCGTTCGCGTTGGGCTTGGTGCTCGACGTGAACACCGGGCCCGCACCTAGGTACGTCGCTCCACCCTCGCATGCTGCTTTTGCCTGGATCCCGTCGCGTACCGTCACACCGATGATCAAGTCCTTGCCTTCCGCGCGGAGTTTTTGCTGCAGCTGCGTGAGCGTCGCGTCTGTCTGGCCGACGTGCACGCCGTCGGCGTCGATCTCAAGCGCGAGCTCCAGTGAGTCGTTCACAATGAAAGGCACGTCGTACTGCTTGGTGATGTGGCGGATCTCCTTGGCGATGTCCAACAGGAACGGCCTGGCATTAGAGCCGCTGGTACTGGCGCTGGTGCTGCTTTCCCACTCGCGCTGGAGCTGCTGATTGGCCTGCAGATCCGCCGTCGAGGGCTTTTGGCGCCACTGGACGAGCCCCGCGCCGCCCCGGATCGCCTGCTCCACGATGCGCGCGAGATCCGCCGGCGCCACGCGCTCGCCCACGGACGGCGTGATGAAGTAGAGTATGCGCTGGCGGAGATTCGTCATCCTATCTCACTCGTTTGATGATGATTCACGGGTGATTCACACACACACAGTCGTATGTCTCACCCTTCATCAATGCAACTCAGGGCTGGCTGCAAGCAACTGCTACGAGTCTGGGTTCATCCATAGATCGCGCATCAGGCCTTCAGCCACTCATCCAGAGGGGAAACTGAGCCATACCGATCTTGTACCGGTTAAACGATACCTTTGCTAACCGTTGCTCAGGTAATTGAGCAAGAAACCATTATAAGAAGGCTCTTTTTATGTGTTTATAGCAATCATTAGATATTATGAAGGCAAATAAAACTAGGAAGATATGCAAACCAATACCTGGTTTGGGGCGTTTTTTGCGCCACCACTCGCCGCTTGCACTTGAAACACCAAACAAGACGCAAGCAAACAACGACGTGCGCAGCTCGTCGCATTCTTGAAAAAGATTCCTGGGACCCACCCACACGCATCAGCAGCAGCAGTAGAAGCAGCGCCGAAGTGAGAAGATGGCGGAGCGACGCGCCAAGTACGGCGCCATCCCCAGCGACAGCGAGGGCAGCACCAGCGTGCACATCTCGGACGACCAGATCAGCCCGCTCATGCTGCGCGTGAACAAGACCAACAACACGCTCAAGCCCTGGGAGTTCCCCGGCTGGGGCAACAACGCGCAGACCGTGCCGGACGAGCGCGAGCTCGCCGAGATCCAGGCGCACCTCTCGATGGATCACCCGAAGCTCTCCGAGTGGCTCGCGACGGCGATCTGTGGCAACGACATCCTCTCGAGCTGCCTGTACGTGTCGGGCATCGTCGCGTCCAAGGCCGGTTTCCTGGCGCCAGTGGCACTTGCTATCGTCGCCGGCGTGCTCTACTTATACCGGTTCATCTATGGCGAGGTGGTGAACGCGATCCCGCTCAACGGCGGCTCGTACAACGTGCTGCTCAACACCACGACCAAGCGCGTGGCGTCTGTGGCGGCGTCGCTGGCGATCCTCTCGTACATCGCGACGGGCGTCGTGTCTGGCACCTCGGCGTGCAACTACCTGGCGTCGCAGATCCCGAGCCTGCCAATTGTGCCGGCGACGATCGGTTTGCTCTTCTTCTTCGCGGTGCTCAGTCTCATCGGTATCACGGAGAGCGCGCTCGTGGCGCTGGCGATCTTCATCGCGCACTCGATCACGCTCGCGGTGCTTTGCGTGTTCTCGGCCATGTTCGTGTTCAACAACGACTTTGAGATCCTCAAGGCGAACTTCTCGACTGATTTCCCAGACATCAACCTGGCGGGCGACACCGTGACCGGCAACCTCTTCACCGCTGTGTTCTTCGGCACGTCGACCGCGATGCTCGGAATCTCGGGCTTTGAGTCATCCTCGCAGTTCGTTGAGGAGCAGGCCGACGGCGTGTTCCCAAAGACCCTTCGCGTAAGTCTATTTTGTGTGTATGTATGCATGTTGCATGGTGTCACTGGTAGTTTGTGATCACTAACAAACGTATTGCTTGTGCTATTACAAAATGCAGAACATGTGGTGGAGCGTGGCGATTTTCAACCCACTCATCTCGCTGCTCTCGCTTGGCGTGCTGCCGCTCTTCGGTCCCAACAGCATCGTCGCGAACAAGGACACCGTGCTCGCGCAGATGGGTCTGGCGGTTGCTGGCGAGCACATGCAGACGCTGGTTGCGCTCGATGCCTTCATCGTGCTCTCTGGCGCGGTGCTGACTGCCTACGTGGGCTTCATCGGTCTCATCCGCCGTCTCTCGAGCGACCGCGTGCTCCCGGGATTTTTGCTCAGCGTCAACTCGCTGCGCGGTACGAACCACTTCATCATCATCGGCTACTTCTTCGTGTCGTCCAGCCTCGTGCTGATCCTTCACGGTGACACGGAGACGCTCTCGGGCGTGTACACGTACGCGTTCCTGGGCCTCATGACGCTCTTCGGCTCGGGCTGCATGCTGCTCAAGTTCAAGCGTCCGGACCTCAAGCGAACCGTGAATGCGCCGTGGTGGAGTTGCATCCTGGGCGTTGGCATGGTGATCACGACGTTCCTGGGCAACCTGCTGGGCGACCCGACGGTGCTCACGTACTTCTCGCTCTACTTCCTCTCGGTGCTCTCGCTCGTGTACCTCATGTTCGAGCGCACGTTCATCCTGCGTATCTGCCTCTATTGCCTGCAGCGCATCTGCCCGTCGCGCGGCAACGACAATCGCCGCAAGCACCAGCTGGCGCTCTCTGAGGAAGAAGAGGCAAACGTGCTGCGCACGGGCGCGCGCGGCGGCAAGACGATCGCGCGCTTCATCCAGGAGATCAACGAGCCGGCGGTGTTCTTCTTTTGCAAGCGTCCGAACCTGTCGATCATCAACAAGGCTATTCTGTACGTGCGCACGAACGAGCAGACGCACACGCTGTACGTCGTGCACTGCCACGAGAAGGGCGAACCCGTGCCAGAGGGCTTCGAGGAGACCGTCGCGCTCTTTGACAACATCTACCTTAAGATCAAGATGAACTTTCTGAGCGTCGAGGGCCACTTCGGCCCCGCCATGGTCGAGTGGCTTTCGCGCAAATATGACCAGCCGAAGAACATGATGTTCATCAAGCAGCCGAACAACGACTTTGGGCATACGATCGCGTCGCTCGGCGGCGTGCGCGTGATCACGGGCTAAGAAGTTGAACGGCCCAGGAGGTTCGCGGGTGGTCGAGGTTACAGGGGTCATACACCCTAGCCCACCACCAGCAAGCAGCGAGGAGACTCGCATTTGAATATTTTTTGATTTTGTTGTTGGGACGACAGTACTTGTAATCAACATTTCTGCTGCCGTCCCATTTCCAGCCTAGTTACGCTGACCACACACGGCTAGCTCAATATAAACGTTTTCATTGAAAATGGATCTTCAGCGAGGCGACACCTTCGATTATCTACTAAGCAAAAAGTCGAGGTGGTAAGCAGGTGACACCTCGTCGACCGTGGTGCTGGCGGTTCTAGTTGGACCCTTTCTCCAATATGCGAAAGAGCCCCTCCAAGCGACAGAAGCCGTAAAGTAAGCTGGAGGCAGCGAACGTTGACTTGGGCAACGACAGTGATGCTGTGATGGAAAGAAGAATCACGGAACCAGACAGAGCTCTTCGCTCGTGAGCTGCTGAAAAGGTCTCGCAACCTCATTATGCGCGAGGGACTTTTCAGAAGGCTGAATGGAGGAGGAAATTTAAGTTGGAGAGACACTGGTGGAAAGCCTGTGCCCAAAAGAGGATGGAGAGGGTGAGGGCTCGAAGAGAGACCGCCGACTCATGTCGCGCCGACATGTGCAATGCCGCACGCCAAAATGTCTCCCGCCCATTAGGTCGCTTTGTGAAGTTGTGACGGTGAGACGTGGAGAGATGACTGAAAATCCTTCGTGGAGGCGACTGTTCGATAGATCGGAAGCGATCATGGCGAGGCACAAGATTAAGATCTTTAGTCGCATGTATCTGCAAAATGAGTTCAGTTCAACCAAAAGGATGGATACTGGGAAGCTGCGTCCTGTTCTTCTGCTGTGTGTTATGCAACTCGGGGTTCTTTATTGGTGATGCTTAAATACCGCTCTTAGATAATATATACAGATGGTCCTTCTTTTTAATTTAGTTGCTCTACTCCATGATAGTCGGCAGCAGGGCAAACTTCCTGTGTCGACGGAACTCCTGGTTGTGGAAGCGTGCCTCCTGCTCTTCCAGCTTCTTCACGCGCTTGGCCGCGGAAGACAAGTGCACCTTGCGAGCGCGCGAGCGCTGGTCCGCTCGACGCGGACCGTTGCCGCCCGAAATGCTTCCTCGAGAGAAGTTGAGCAGGTCGTTGCGCATGCCTCCCGCCGCGCCAGGGTCCGAGAAGCGGCCCGCAGACGACTGGGTCTGGAACTTCACGTTCTCCCAGTCCGACAAACTGTTAGGTCGCGCTGGGATGTCCTCGTTCCAGGACTGGGTGCGAACTTTCCGCTCAGGCTTCTTCTCTTTGTTGTAAGCCAGCAGGTTCGGCATCGTCTTCAGCTTGGCTTTCAGCACGCGGCCTTCCATCTCGATCACCGATATCCTCTCGCTCGGGCGCTCCTCTGTGACTGTGTTTCGATCTTCCGATGGACCGTTGTTTTCACGTTCTTGGTTGTTGGCATTGCTGCTGATGCTGCCGGCACGCGCATCTTCCAGACCTTCAATGCCGCTAAGTCTGTCAAGGCGACCTGGAACAGACGCTGGGGTCCTGGCACCTACAGGAGTCATCGACGGTCTGTCGTCTGGACCGGATGAGAACTTGGTATACAGCTCGATCTCGGGATCGCTCATGTTGACGTTCAGGAATGAGTATCGCATGTCGTTGACCATGAGGAACTGGTCCATGAGCGGTCGCGTCTGGCAGGTCATGCTCTCCTTGCACGTGCGCGCGTGCTTGGCGACAGCGTCCAGGAACGAGTTTAGCCCGACGCGGCGCGCCTCAAGCGTCGACTCCTTGAGGTTCCCGAACCACTTGCGGTGCGGGAACTGCACGAAGCACGTGCGCTTGGCCATGATGGAGCAGTGATCGCACATGTCACCCTCCTTGATGGCGTCCTCGAGTTTGATACGCAGCTCACGGAACTCCGAGTAGCGGCGGTACACAGTCCAGTTGAGTCCGGGCGAGCGCTCGTCCGAGACGCGGATGATGAACTGCGTGTACGAGTGCGCGTTCGTGGCCGTGGGCTTGGCCACGTGCGCGATGGACGTGTGCAGCACGCTCGGGTTGTGCACCACCATCTTGGTTTGCGTGCTGCTCGAGTTTGCGCACGTTTGCGTGCTATTTATTTCGTTCGGGTCTGCTGCGGCGCTTGTCGAGACTCGATGCGCACGATCGCAGGGGCTGCTGTTTGCTGTAGCTGTGCTGCTGTTGCTCGGATATGGGAACGCGGGCGGGGCTCTGTGCGCCAGCCTGCGGAAAGTGAAATGAAAGAACTGGGCGGGCGGGCGAGGCGAACAAAAAAATGGAGGCAACCTGGACAAGCAGGTGTGAGTGCTCAGGCTTTCAGGTGTGGTCACGCTCAGCCAGAAAACAACGTGGGAAAGGGAAGAGCAGCGCGGACGTTTTCTATTCGCGCAAATCGGCGTATCAGGGAGAGTAGGGGGGGGTAGGGTTCAGCGTACGGTAGATCTTCCCGGTTTGCGCTGCGGAAAGCCTGTATTCCTACATACCCTCCTAAACACGAAATGTACAACTAGTTGCTTGATTTTTCTTTTGTAAGAGGGAATACAATCATAAAGGTGAAAATGGTTAGTACCTGTAATTTAATGTATCGTTTTGTAGAGGGTAATCCTAAATATCAACAAAATGAAGCCTGTAAAAACTGATTGATCTCGGCAAATCTGTCTGGTGACGCGAAGACCGACACTCAGCCGTTTGTTCGCTGAAAGTGGAGAGGAGACTGGCTCCTGCATGGTAATTGTGTCGGCGGTCTTTACACTTTTGGGTTTCTGTGACGAGCGCGCGCGCGCAAGAGAGAGAGAGAGAGAGCTGAAAGTGGTCAAGTGCTTGCGCCAAAATGGCCCGAAGGAGCTGCAGTTCGTGCATGGTCAGGTGGACAACAGCGGCAACAATAATCTTCTTGTTTGCGTCTCGGCAAGGGACTGTTCCAACAACATCAGCAAGCAAGCGCGGAGCTACCGCCACCTGGCCGGCAACCAGTTGGTTTGATATCAGGCGCATTGTAGGTGGATTGGGAGGGAGATAAACACCCCTACCCCTAATCGGTTTCCTCTTCTTCAACTCTTCTTTTTCTCTCCTTCAATCAACACCGGAGAACCTTGAGAACGAGGCTAGCGACACGAATTTGCGAGATATCTGGCGTACATGTCCGGATGAAAGGCAGCAAACTGACTTTTTCTACACATTTTTTGGCGACAAGCCTAGCCTGCTTTCAGCACACCAGCTCCTAGGCTCAAGCAGTCGGACCTTCGAGCTAAACAAGTTGCTGAGTACGGATAACCGAATGCTGCAAGCTCGTATAATGCAACAATCGTATCCTTTTTTGTGCTCATAAATCTGTGTCTCCAGCCGTTCGTTGATGACGTTTGGACTATTGGGTACATCCATCATCTCCCTCTGGCAAGTCAGCAGTCTGTCTGTCAGTCCGCTTCCGAATCTCAGAATGAATGATTGTCTTCTCTCTGAATTTCTTTTGGTGCGATAGCCACAACCTGTTGTCGTGGTCTCGATGGCTGCAGAGAGCGCGGGAGAGGACACCACCGCAGCCCGAGCACCAGAGTGGCGACGCGCGAACGCCATGGCCGTTTGTTTGATTCGCTTGGGAGGTGACGACGCCTTTTGCGTTGCGCAGGCGGCTTCGCTCTTCTCGGGTAGCGGTGGGCAGTGGGCGGTGGGGGCGGGGAGGTCAGGGAGGTCAGGTGGCTCTGAAGGGAGTAAAAGTGTCTGAGTGCTCAGAAGAGATGGGAATGGTGATCTTAAAGCCTTCCGTGCAACGCGAGTTGCTCAATCCGGAGGCAGGTGCTCGCTTCAACTTCGCGAGCACCAGCTCACTTCTTTCATGCGCACTTTGTGTCAAACGTGGTCTCTCTTCCGCCATGCTCATGAGCTGTGAGCTCTGCTGACAAAAGACTCTCCATCACCATGAACTCACTTCCTGAAAATTCCCACTCCAAAGTGGATACGGATATCTCTTTTTTTTGTCCCAAGTGCTAGTTTCATCCAAATATTTTTTCACTCGTTTTCTCTCCTCGATTTACTCCGCCATCCGGCACAAGAGTAAAGCACTCGAATAGACCAGTGGCAGATCCAGATCACCTCACTTGTCGACACTGGCAGCCTCCGAATCCGCGGCCAACGGGTCCGGAATGATGTCTTCGAGCTTCTCCAGCGCCGTAGCTTGCACTGCGTGCAGCCGCTTCTCCTCTTCGAACGCATCCTGGAACTCGCGCACGATCTTCATGAGCAGCTCTTTCTTGATGTTCACGTTCGTAAACACGTGCGCGGCGTCGTAGCCAGCCTCCACGCACGAAATGTACACCGCAGCGTACGCGACCATGAACGGAGGGTGCAGGATGACAATGTCGGTGCGGTACGAGTACTGCACCAATTGCCTGTTGAAAGGTTTGAAGTATGTGGGTTGAATTTTAGATAAGCATTGGTTCATCAATGGATGCGATCCAATTAAGAGCGAGGGGATCGTTATCTGACTTACCAGGCGAACTGAAGGCACTCTTCATGGATTTCAAACTCATCCAGGAACCTGTTTGTTCAGAAGTGATGCACCAAGTTAGATAATAACACTCCTTGGATGTGCTGCTTCGGTCCATAGGTCAGACACACTGAGGTTCGAGACAACATCTCACTTACTGGAGAAGCGAGGGAAATGGATGGTGGAGGATGAGGTCGAACTGGAGCGCTTCCACGACGTAGAACTCGCACTCCAAGATGTCCTTGTCCTGGAACGTGTACATGGCTTCGTCTTCGTCCACGCCGGCTGTGCGTCGTCAAGATGACATTGGGAAGCTGTTAGCATCGACTAGGCGGTTCATTCATACACAGTGCATTTTCACAAACCACATACTCGTTGTATAGTGATGAAGCACCGACGCGACCGTGGCGAGCGAGAGTTGGCTCTCTTCAACTTTCGACGCGAGGAAAAACACCGTCCCCACCACCAAATGCGGGTCAAAGTTCACGAAGCTCTGTCTGCATTTGGCAAAGCGAAAACACACACAGGAGTAGATTAATGGCCCGCCCAAAGGGAGTGTTTTTGTGAATAACAATACACCACGCATGCACTGCTTACGTCTGGTAGAAGCGCCGATAGAACATGATCGCCGTATAAATAATGATCTGGCGCACCCGCAGCCGCGGTCCGATCTCCTCCAGCACTGCTTCCGTCCATCCACACACACAAAAGAGTGAGTAGACGCACAACATCACGATGTAGGTGCCATGTTATAAGCGCACGCACGTGAGATGTTGGCGAGATGAATGCTGTCAATCTCGTCTTCGGTCAGGTACTTGCGATCCAGCGGATTCCGCTTGCGCAGGTCACTCTTGGTCACATCTTTCATCCAGTACAAGCTGCGAGGCGTACACAGAGAGAAAAGCGGCGTAAGTACGTATTGGAAGATCCAAGCCACGCCGAAGAAGAGCGCTCACGGCGCGCTGGCGCCGCCACTCACTAGTGCGTCGAGTGCCAGAAGTTCATCCCCATTGTGCCCGCCCACCTTGAGCCCTTTTTCAATCCCGCTTTCTTGTTTGTCCAAGGAAACGTGCTGCGAGTACTGCAAACACTCGTATACTGGACTCAGAGCGCTGTATCCGATGCGGGCTTGTAATCGAAGCAAATGTTGACTTCTGAGCAAAAGCTCATTTTGCAGCCACGCAACAGAAGTCAGAAGAATGCTCACGCAAACATGATACAATATGAGATACAACACGACAAAGGCGAACGCTTTCGCGTTGATCTCAAGAGGACATTCCATGCATTCAATCAATCATGCAATTCAATCCATCATGCAATTCAATCCATCAGCCGCTTGCTCGCTCAATCGCTCGCCTCGCGGATGGTTGGTTTCTAACTACAAATCGCGGTCTAGCTCCTCCTCGTCCTCGTCTAAAATCTTGGAGAACTTGGACTCCTGGTCATCGTCGTCTTCGTCTAACATCTGCGAGAGCTTCGACTCCTGGTCTTCGTCTTCGTCGTCCTCGTCCTTGAGTAGGTCGTTGAGGTCCGGCACCTTCACCTTGTCGATGTTGTCTTGGTCCTTCTGCGAGATGTCGCTCAGCAACTTGCCGCTGTAGATGTCGTCCGTGAACTGCTTCGTAAGCTCCATGTAGTCGTCAAAGTCCGTTGGCTGGTTCTTCACCCACACGCAGAAAACGGCAAAGGCAATGATGGCGGCGAGACGGTAGATGCGCTCTGAGGCCTCCGTTGCACGCAGCGAGTAGAGAGGGCGGAACGAGTCGGCCACGGAAAGGTCGTCGTCGAAGATGTTTGGCAGGAACCAGTACTCGTAGCCGAACATCCAAAGCGCGAAGAAGATGAGCAGGCGGACAACCACAAACACTGCAATGAAAATCAAAAACGTCACAGACAGGTACCAGGCCGCGAGTTTCGCCCACTGCGGCCAGATCGGGAAGCACACCACCACCAAGAAGCCGATGATCAGCAGCGCCGTCAAGATGTTGCGCAGCGTTTTTGGGCCTTCGTACATCCACGTGTAGTAGCCCTCTGGAAGGAAGTCGTGGTTGGCGCTAGGGGTCAGCAGCTTTCTGTTCTTTGCGTCGCGGTCCGAGCGGTGGATGTAGCCGTGCTGCACCAGCGCGTGACCGACTGAGCGCACTTCGTCTTTGCTCGAGAGCTCTGGGAAGAGCTTCTTCGCGGCCGAGCTCGAGAGCAAGAAGGACGCGAGCTTGTCGCCTCGGAAGTACTCTACGCGCTTGCCGATCTCGATGGCTTGACGCACAGGCATGCCCTTGCGGCCGCGCAGCAAATCGGCCATCTTGCGGGCGCCTGCCTCACTTTCCCATGGCTTGTCGGTGGTCTGTTGTTGGGATACACAGTAAGATGCAATAGCAGTTAGCGAATCGTGCGTGAGGCAAAGACGAAAGAGAGAGGCGCATGTGCACGCGACAGCGAACGTACAGAGGAGGGCTTGCCCGTGGCTTGTGCGTCGCTCATGCTGCTGCTGCTGCTTCCTGCTTGTTTCTCCACTTGGCGTTTGATCTTTCAGACCGGTGACTGAAGTGAAGGAAAAAGGGAGCCAGCGGTCCGTTCCCATAGTAAACGTTCCAGAATGACGATGACTTATTTTCAGTATGCCTATCAGCTCTCAAGCAGCAACCGTCGTAACAATAGAGGAAGCGTTTGCGACCCCTTCAACCTGCAACACACTGACGTGGCTCTCGCTCGCTCGTTTGATCAAAAGGCGTCTCTAAAAAGGCACTTTGTACACCAACGCAATAAAACCAAAATGTTTTTGTAAAATAATTTTCATCAGAAAATAATGTTTTTTCAAACAACATTTTATCATATATATTGTTTGCAAAAACTGTTTTGTTTAAAAACAGAGTGCGATAACACCTCCCATCCTTCTTCCAAAGAAGCGCAGCCAAGTGAAAAAGTGAGATTGGCTTGGAGAAGCAAGAAGCGCCTTCACGCCCCCCTCGTCGCACTCTCGTCTCCCTCCGAATGGCGGAAGTGGCGCGCCCGAGAATGACCTTCGCTGGCGTCGGTGCGGCCATCCAGTTCCCGCTCAACCACACGCGCTCGCCCAGCTCTTCAGCATCCGCTGCGGCAGCGGCAACGGCAACGCCTTCGTCCGAAGAGACCGAGAACGCGTACCTGGTCACCCCGGCGTCGCACATCGGTCGTGTAGTCACGGGCATCGTGTTCGTAGCGAAACAGACCCGATTGCTCAACCGAGAGTTCTCGCAGCACGCGACGCCGCAGACCGGCAGTGTGGTGGACGTATTCGGGCTCGCGTCCATCTCGTTCGCCGACAAACTGGCAGAACAGGGGTACAAGGTGCTCGTACTCAACGTGTTCAATGACAAAGTGAAAGCGGGTAGTGACGTCGTCGCCGAGCAGATGCGAATTGTGGAGCAGGCAGCTTTGTACCTGAAACAGAAGCAGGACATCCAGCGCGTGGCTCTGTGCGGATTCGGCTCCGGAGCCGACCTTGCGATCAAGATGTCGATTGAGAGACCTGCGCTGCTGGACTGCTCGATCATGATGTGCCCGGACGGACAGTTGGTGTGGACGAAGCCCGAGGATGCGCCGGCCCCGGCGCCGATGTTGCTGCTGGTCGGCGACAAGAACCCTTTCTCCAGATCCGACGCCGTATGTATTGTTTTGTGTAGTTTTGTGTGTCATGCACTTATTTACCTCATCGCTTACTCACATCTAACGGTTCCTGATTATGTATATGATGGATGCAGTTCCAGCAGCTTATCGACACATTCGCGGTGGACAGCGGCGCGGTGAACTCTCCGGTCCTGCGCAGCCGCATATTCCCCAACCAGGACAAGGGCTTTGCATTTTCCTACATCACCAACGAAGATGCCGCCACGCAAGCCATCGCGGAGATCCTCGACTGGCTCGTCACTCACTTGCACCGCTTTCGCGCCGCGGCAGGCACGAGCGACGGCGATCCTTGGTGCGTGCGTAAATGATGGACTGGAAGGGAATATCCTCCTGATACTAACGCGATTATGTTGTGGATGCTTTGTTTCAGGTGGCCACAAGGACGCAACGGTCCGTTTTTCAACGTCGGTCTCAAGACATGGCAGGACACACGAGCGCAGTGGATCACACAGACCCAAGCGCGGTATGGTGGTGATTTTTTTCTAATGTTGCTATTTGAAATGAGGCGAGAAGCTCATATTGATGTGTGCATGATGATCATTTGTTTTGCGATAGACCTCCGGTGCCTCCGCCAGTGCCGAGCCACCTGCTCTTCGACGGTCTGTCATCCGTTCGCCGCACGTTTGAGCTGCCGCAGCGAATGCGCTTAGCAGACGTGATTGAGTTGTTTGTGGAGATCTGGGACGTCCAGCAATAGTAAAAGAAAAGGCGCCAGTCCCCACATTAATCCACCTGCAGCAATCCACCACCCTCCTCTCCTCTCTCCATCCTACGCTCCGAGTTATAGTTGATCTCATGATATGGAGCTCCAATGTTGTTGTTGTTGTTGTTGTTGTGTGCTGGAGGCTAAAAATATGGTGCTGCGTGTAGGTCTGCGGCGCTAGGAAAGAAAGCAAAACGAATGCGAGTGGCTATTGAAACGACAGGAGAAAGAACTCTAAATGCAGTCCGCGAGAGAGAGGTCCCGCGAAAAAGCAGTCCCGCCGCCCTCAAGGAGCACCTTGCGAGTGAGAGCCAAGCGACAAGCGATCAGAGGTGCGCTGCGGTGAATGCGCCATGAGCAAGCTGCTGGACGCACATGGCGACACGCCGAATGATGCCAAGCTGCTGGACGACCCGTCCCTGGAGGCGGCCTCCCTCGAGACGCTCGAGAGCGACTTCCAGGAGGTGCTGACAGAGCTAGAGGGTGACAAGACTCTTGAGCGGTTCCGGCTCGAGTACGAGAAACTGCACCGCGCGCTCAAGAAGTCCAACAGCCAGGAAAAGAAGTTGATCAAGAAGTGCCGCGAGCTCAACGCGGAAATCATCAACAATGCTGCGAAGGTGCAGACGGCGCTCAAGCTCTCGCAGGAGGACCAGGCGAGCATCGCGTCGCTGAAGAAGGAGATGGAGAAGGCATGGAAGATGGTGGACGCATCGCACGAGAAGGAGATCCGCGCGAAGGAGACGATCCAGCAGCTCAAGGACGAGATCAACAACCTCAGCCGACTGGTGGAGCAAGGCGCGGGGCTGAGTGTCGGTCAGGAGAACATGCTGAAGGAGGTGATGCGCGCCAAGGAAGAGCTCGCGCGCTCGAACGAAGAGCACGAGGCGAACGCGAAGAAAGACCATGACCGCATCCAGGAGCTGCACAAGCGACTCAACGAGATGGAGCAGGCTGCAGTTGCGCAGAAGACGGACATCCAGAGTCTGAAGGACCAACTCGCGATGAAAGCGGTGGGTTTTGATTGGATTGTGGTATAGCTTTTGTCAAAAGGGAGGGATACGTTTGGCTCTCTAACATTTACCGTATCCATATACTTGCAGGCTGAGCAAGAGCGCGAGCTGCGGCGAAAAGAGCGATTGGATAAGGAGATCAAGGACGCGAAGAGCAAGCTGGAGAAGAAGACCCAGGAGCACGCGCAGTCGACCGCCGATCTTACGAAGGCGCAATCGCAGGCTCAGACATTCGAAAAGCAGCTCGCAGAGGCGCGCGGTACGATGGACAAGTACGTGCGCGACTACGAGGCGCTCTTCAGCCGCACGCAGAAACTCACGGACCTGCTCAACGAGCAGAACGACAAGACGATGCAGCTCGAAGTCGAGCGGCGCAACCTCGAGAATGAGCTCAAGATGAAACAGGACGAGGTCAACCGCACGCGGCTCGAGAAGACCATGGCGGAGCGCAAGATTGACAAGGAGAAGCGCAACATCCAGAAACTCGAAGAGAAGCTCGAGGACGAGCACACGGCGAAACTGGTGCTGCAGACCCAGATCAAGAGTCTCCAGCGCGACCTCGACAACGACAAGATCAATGAAGACCACCAGAAGACCGAGATCGAGGCACTCGAGCGCGAGAAGACGATGCAGGTGAAGAACGTGCAGAAATCCGAAGCCAAAGTGCGCAAAGCGCAGGACGAGATCAAGACGAACGAGCGCGTGGCGAAGAACCTGGAGCAGGAGCTCGCAGGCTTCAAGCAGGAGGCGGCGAAGCAGCGGAAGCTCATCTACCAGCTGGAAAAAGAGCGCGAGAAGTATGGCATGGAGGCATCGGAGCAGCGCAAGCTGTACCTGCAGTCTGAAGAAGAGGTCAAGCTCAAGGAAATGCGGATCCACGAGATGCAGAAGAAGGTGAACGAGGGTGAAAACAAGCTCAAGCAGCAGCAGCAGCTCTACGAGGCCGTGCGCAGCGAGCGCAACCTCTACAGCAAAAACCTGATCGAGAGTCAGGACGAGATCGCCGAGATGAAGCGCAAATTCAAGATCATGAACCACCAGATCGAGCAGCTTAAAGAGGAAGTGTCCGCCAAGGACGTCGCGCTCGTGAAGGAACATTTCGACCACCAGAAGGTTGAAAAGCAAAAGGAGCAGCACAAGAACGAGCTGGCGCGACTGCGAACGCTGCTGGCGACCAACGAGGAGACGATCAACAACCAGGACGCTGAGATCCGGAAACTCACGACGATGATCCGCCGCATGGACGAAGAAGCCCTCGAGCAACGAAAGGAGTACGACCAGGTCATCAATGAGCGCGACATCCTGGGCACGCAGCTGATCCGTCGCAATGACGAGCTCGCATTATTGTACGAGAAGCTCAAGATCCAGCAGTCGACGCTGAGCAAAGGTGAAGCACAGTACCAGGAGCGCATGCAGGACATCCGCGTGCTGAAGCTCAAGATCACGGATCTCAAGCGCGAGCTGTACATTGCCAAGCACCAGGTTGGCCAGTCGGACGAGCTCAAGCGCGAGGTGTATCACCTGCAGCGTGAGCTGCTGCAGGAAAAAACCAAAGTCAAGGCGCTTTCGGAAGAGCTCGAGAACCCCATGAACGTGCATCGGTGGAGGAAACTCGAAGGCAGTGACCCGGCGACATACGAGTTGTTGCAGAAGATTCAAACGCTGCAGAAGCGGCTGATCCAGAAGACCGAGGAAGTGGTGGAGAAGGATCTGATCAACCAGGAGAAGGAGAAGCTGTACCAAGAGCTCAAGACAATCCTGGCTCGCCAGCCCGGTCCAGAGGTCGCCGAGCAGCTGAGCTGGTACCAGCAGGTTGTGCGAGAGAAGGAGAAGCAGCTCAAGAGTCTGCTGAGCGAGCAGAACATGTTCCAGTCCAAGGAGAACGAGCTCAAGTTCGAGATCGAGCGGCTGGCGCGGGAGCTGCACGAGTTCAAGCGCAAGTACTACAAGAAGAAGCTGGAGGAGAAGATGAAGGAGAAGAACCCTGTGGTGGTGACCAGACAGCCACCAGCGCCCCAGGTTGCGTTTGGGGCGCCGAGTCAGTACCAGCTCCCGAATCTCTCTGGCAGCAGCAGCGGCAACAACAACAATAGCAATAGCAGCACGTTGACCAAGCCCACGTCCAATCGAGCGAACCCGACCGAGGCGCAGCGGCAACTCGCGATTGCGTCCTCAAATCGCTTCGTTGGCGGCGGTTTCAGTCTAAACCAATAACAAAGAGATACTTTATTTTCCCAACAGCATGATTTATTTTGACGAGAGCTTTGGGGAGCATAGCTTGAAGGTATCGTGGTACTGAATGACAACAACAACAACAGCAGACAGCCACTGGCGCTTTCAAATGAAACGCAAAGTATATAATGTTGGATTTGTTTCAATGCAGTACCTGGCGTTTTACAAACTCACACTCCACGGGACCGGGCAAGCAATCGGTCACCTCCTCGACGCTTACAACTCATCCTTCTCATCAACAACTGGTTCGTCCAAGTTCTCCGCCTCCTCTTCCTCTTCGTCTGCGATAGCAACTTCCTCTTCGACTGGCACTTCGATTTCTGGCTCCAGCTCCAAGTTCTGGATGCCCATGCTGCCCTTCATGATGCGGTAGACGCGAGACGCAAAGTGGTCGAAGTCGTTCATGTCGAAGCCAGAGTTCACCAAAGCCGCATCGTACAACAGCCACGCCAGGTCCTTCGTCTCTTCGTCGTCCGGCTTGCTCGTAACCAAATCGTTGAGCTTCGTGATGATCGGGTGGCGAGGGTTCAGCTCCAGGATCGCAGAACCTGCACCGGTGCTTGGAGCGCCGTCGCGATTAGCGAACGTCTGCGCCTTCATGATTCGCTGCATGTTTGCAGAGTATCCCCACTGAGACGTGACCATGACAGCCGGAGAGTCAACGACACGCTGCGACATCGTCACCTTGGAGATCTTCTCAGCGTACAGCTTCTTGAGTCCCTCAGTAAGCGTCTGGAACTTCTCAGCGTATAGTTTGTCGCGCTTCTCCACGAGCTTCTCATCTTCGTCGCCGAACTTCACGCCCTCCTTGGAGATCGACGTAAACTTCTTGCTCTCAAACTCGGGCATGTGCTGCACCGTGTACTCGTCCAGCGTATCCACGAGGTATAGGACTTCCAAGTCTTTCGCCTTGATCTTCTCCAAGAAAGGAGACTTCTTGCACGCTTCAATGCTCTCGCCAGCAATGTAGTAGATCGCGTCCTGCCAATCCTTCATGCGCGACACGTACTGGTCAAGAGAGATCCACTTGCCGTCGCTCTTGTTCGACTTGAAGCGCAAGAGCTTCGCCAGCTTGCCGCGGTTCGCAGAGTCGTCCATGACACCGAGTTTGATGTTCTTGCCAAACGACTCCCAGAACTTGTCGTACTCTTCATTCGTCTCATCATCGTCCTCCTCTTCGTCAGTCTTCGCGGCATCCTTCTCTTTCTTCTCGGCAGCGTCCGGTTCTTCTTGGTCGTCGTCATCGTCGCTGTCGTCACTCGCTTCACCGCCTTCTTCTGCGAGCTTGCGGAGCATTTCCAGGACCTTGCGCACCAACTTCTTCTTCATGACGCGAAGAATCTTGTTTTCCTGCAATGTCTCGCGCGACACGTTGATCGGAAGATCGTCCGAGTCCACCACACCAACGATAAAGTTTAAATATCGCGGCAGGAAGTCTTCAAAGTCATCTGAGATCAGCACTTTGCGGACGTAGAGCTTGATGTCAGCGTTCTTGTTCTCGAAGCGAGAGTACAAGTCATGCGGCGCTTTCCCTGGGATGTACAGAATGGACTTGAACTCGATCTCGCCCTCAGCCTTGAAGTGGATCCACGTCAGTGGGTCCTGGGTATCCTTGTGCAAGGACTTGTAGAAGCTGTGGTATTCGTCATCCGAGATGTCCTCCTTCGGGCGGGTCCAGATGGCCTTCACGTCGTTCACGCGCTCCCAGTTCCACACCGTGCGGGTCTCCGTGCGGGTCTTCTTTTCTGGGGTCGCCTCTTCTTCCTTTGCTTCGAGCTCTTCACTATCGTCAGTCTTGTCAGCTTCAGTTTCAGTTTCTGGCTCAGTAGCTTCTTCTTCAACTTCGTATGTCTCGGTCGAGCTCGAGTTGACAAAGATCGGGAACGTGATGAACTCGCTGTAGCGAGACACCAAATTCTTCAACTTATCCTGACTCTGGAACTCCTTGGCATCGTCCTTGAGGAACAGCGTGATCTCAGTACCACGTCCAAGCGTGTTTCCGCGTGGGTCCTTCGCGACCGTGAACGAAGCATTCGCATCCGACTCCCAAATGTACTGGTCGTCAGCATTGTTCTTCGAGATCACGCGCACGCGATCAGCGACCAAGTAGACCGAGTAGAAGCCGACGCCGAACTGTCCAATGAGGCCAGAGTCGCCGTTCTTCTGCATCATCTCCACGAAGTTGGCCGTGCCAGACTTGGCGACCGTACCCAAGTTCGCCACGAGGTCTTTCTTCGTCATGCCGACACCGGTATCGCGGATTGTCAGCGTCTTGGCGTCCTTGTCGAAGCTGATGCGGATGTCCAAGTCCCTCACCTTGCCGAGCAGTTTGTCGTCGGAAAGCGCGAGGAAGCGGATTTTGTCGAGTGCGTCGGATGCGTTCGAGATGAGCTCGCGCAGGAAGATCTCTTTCGTCTTGTAGAGCGAGTTGATGAGGATGTCCATCAGGCGGGACACCTCAGCTTGGAACTCGAACTGCTCGCCATTCACGTGCGCCTCGTCAAGCTCATCGATGGACAGACTCGGCTCTCTTCTGTAGAACAGTTTGTATCAGATAAACCACGGTGTAAGTGCCAAGATCCACTACATGCCAAGCGCTGCATACATCATGCAAAACCAACGATTGACGCACGTACCCGACGACCCCCTCTGTCTCGAAGGACACCTCCGCGTTGGTGCCGATGCGCACGCCCGAGTGGCAGAACGCGAGCGCCACCACCAGTAGCAGCGACAGCCACAGTCGCGCACCGCCTCGCTGCTTCGCCATCGCTCCTTTTGTCTTCTTGGTTGCGCTGGTTGCTCTAGTTGCTCTTGCTGTTGTTGTTGACTTGAAAGCCAATTCAAGAATGACAGTCAAGAGATTGACTGCATGGGTGCACCACGCCAAAGGCGATGACAGACAAGAGCGCTTTGGTCGGACAGACCCAAATTAACGTTCTGTGGATACCGAAATCAAGAAGCCGCCAAAGATCGAAAGATTGAATTTTCTTCCAGATTCGGATATATCCTAATTTCAGTAAAGAGTTGGGCGAAAAGTACCTCGTTTTATGTGCAAATGCCTCGTTTTACATTTCGAACACTAGTTTGCGGGCGATCTTTTGTTGTTTTGGGCTGCGCGTCGGTTCGTGATGGAAACGGATTTCGGATCTCCTTCGTGCTCTTCATATAGGAAATCTGAGCCAAAGGCCGTGTCTTTTTTCAAGCACGGCAGGCCGACCACGTGGACGTGGACGACGACCAGACCGGTCGGTATCTTTTCGTCCGCTTTTTCGAGTTCTAGAATTCCATCGAATCAGATTTCAGAGGGTCAAACCAGCTCAGGTGAGCCAAAAGGAAACGGCTTCACATTTTTTGAACACACGAGCAGCAAGATGCGCGTGGCGGCGGCGGGACTGCTGCTGCTGCTGGCGGTCGGTCTTCCACAGGCGCGGGCGTGGACCAGCAGGTGCGCAAGCCAAATGAGACAAGGAGAGTCACGCGCTCCACTGCCTGCTGACTGACTGAGACTCACACGCTGCTTCTGATGCTCCTGCTGGTATGCATACGAATGAAGATGGGATCACTCCAAGAAGTTCATCGCTGCTGGTCACCCGCAGCTCAGCTGCAATGGCGCCATGCAAGAAGCGTCCTGCTGCAGTAAGTTTATTGTACGTGGAAGTTAGACTGGTGCTGTAGCTGCGCAGCGTTTTGACATCGTGATCATGGATGAATACCTCTTTGCTGCAGTCTGCAAGTCGATTGTGCACGAAATCGAAACCCAGTTGAACAGCACGGAGGTGAGCGGCTTCAAAGTGTTCATTTAGGTCTGTATCACGCATGTGCTAATTGATTGCTTAATGTACTGTGATGATGCTGACACAGAACGATTATGAGCTGGACGTCGTGTACCGCATCAGCGAAGAGAAGAAGAAAGTCAAGTTCTCGCGCAGTGAGGTGAGCGAGCTGCAGCCTCGTTCGTGGTTGGGAGTCGAATGAATTGTATTCTAAATGGCGGTTGTGTGTGACTGTAGACTCGGATCCTCGAAGTCCTGGATGACGTCTGTGACTTGATCCCTTTGAAGCTACCTTCCATCACCAAGAAGAGCAAGAACATTTTGAACGAGGCGGTAAGAGCGTGTGTCTGTTGTGTAAATTTTATCTTTTTGTCAGTGTTGGCGAGTTGGGACTGAAGTTTGCTGCTGCTTTTTGCCTTACGTTCGGCAGTGCATCGCGTTTGTGGGTGAGTACGAAGACGAGTTGACGCACGTGTTCTTCAACAACTTCTCGCCAGCTCGCGATAGAATGTGTACAGACACACTGCAAGGTAGGTGCCAACTACATTGGAAGCAGCCCACGCCCATCATGTTACCGTGTCGGTCTAATGAGCTGAGCTATGCAATGTTGTTTGCAACAGTGTGCGGGAAAGTAGAAAGTGCGGACGAAAAGCGACAGGAATTGTAACATTCTGGAAACACCCTACATCAATCATTCGCAGTGAAGTAGCTCCCATACCTTCAGTACAACTACAGCAAACCACTTGAATGAAGTACGCGTCTGTGCAAGCCATCGCAAAACTGGTTGCTGCATTCAAGAATCCATGCAAGAGGTCGTTCACTGTCCCTTAACCGCACACATATTCTCTCTCTCTCTACAGGTCCTTTCCGAGAGAGGCTGGGATGGCTTCTTCGTCGGCGTCCTCTCCCCAACATTCTGAACGGCCTTTTCTCCACCGCTCGTCCAGCTTCTCCATCGTGCACGGAAAAAGCGGCTTGCCGATCTTCTTGTTGACAATGTTGTGCTGCTCGCAGAGCCATTCGGAAAAGCTCGCTCGCGAATCCACCCTGACAGTATCACGATCACGCAATTGATTAGCCTCATTATTTTCACATGCTTAGCAACGAGCAGCTCCTTGCACGACACTCACTTTGGAGGCGACTTCTTGACTTCGTTCTGGAAATCCTCGGCGCAGTGCACGCACGGGTACATCAGCGCCAGGGCTTCAATGAACGTCTTAGTCTTCTCCTGGTACTCTTGAGAGGGCTTCTCGGGGTAGTATATGCCCATCGAGTGCAACTTGAAAGCATAACAGCGATATCGCAGCAGTGTTAGCACACACGCGCCATAAATCAACACAACTGACGCGTCATTCAGCACGGTGAGCGCATCAACATCAAGCACACGTACCAGTCCCCAAGTCGCGTTGCCCAGCTCCTCGCGGCCAAGCGGACAGTCCGCTGGCGGAGCTGGCTCCTCGCTCTTGGCCTGCTGCTGGCGCTGTTGAGCTTTCGAGCCGGCCGCAGACGCCTTGCCGCCCATGAAGCTCTTGAAGAGGTCCACCTTGGATTTGCACGCCGGCTCCACGCAGTTCGGGTCGCTCTTGACGTCGGTCATGCTGGCGCTTGGCTTCTCTGATTGAGATTTGATTGCGTTGTGAATGCAGAGCCATCAAAGCCAACGGGCAGTAATACCAAGACGCGCGAAGTACAGTGGATCGACTATTTATCCCCCAGTCTTGAAACGACACAACTCACCCGACAACTCTCACTTCAAGATGGTCAAGTCGCCGCCAAAGTCTCCTGCCAAATCGCCCACGCATGCGTCGTCGATGCACGCGTTGTACGGCGCTTACATACGAGCTGCTGCACTGTCATTGCACGGCTTATTGGTAACACATTTTAACTATGCCTTCGTTGTCCCTTGCGCAGTGTGAACTCGACGCTGAGCACTGTGAATGTGAAAGAAGGCACGCAGCTAGCGGAAGCCTCGCCGCAATTGGACATGCCCCAGCGTATCGACGCCCCCGATACGGTACGCAAATGTATCGACATCAAGTGCAGGCTCATCGCGCTTTCCTGTGATTCGAATCGATGTATGCATGCCTACCCGTGCTCATAGATTAAGACCCCAGCGCGAGTGTGTGCGCCATCCCGTGACGAACGCATTCGCAAAACCGTGTTCGCGCCGCACGCGACTGCACTCAGAAGACTGAAGCACCAGATTCGCCACTCTTTTGAGAATGGAGAAGAGATTGAAGCCAAACTGACGTGCTGCTCGTCGCAGAAACTGAAGGAACAGGACAACGCGGTCTCCGCCAAGCTCATCAAGGAGTATCTGATGCTTGTAAGTAGAGCTGCATCGCACACCATCTGCTGTGAGCCGGCTCTCATCGCTTCTCTCTTCACAGGCTGAATCAAGCAAGCGAGCTGGTCGCCATGACGCGGAATGCGCCGCGCACTTGTGGTACGTACGGCAACAAACCTTTTCTTAGTGAACAAAGCGCCGTTTCCAATAACGCAACAATGTCATACGATGTGCATGTGCTTAGTTTGGGCATCACGTACGACAATGTTCAGGACTACTCCAAGGCAATCGACTGCTACATGCTCGTGCTCTCAATCAGCGAGAGCACGCAGCACAAGATCTTCATGGGGCTCGCGGCGAACTGCATCGGCGTCAACTACCAGCTCATGTCGTCTGCGGCGCGAGAGTACGTGTACACTGGCAAATTCGTCGACGCGAATAATCGGAGCCTGCAAAATGCGATCGTGTACCACCAAAAACACCTAAATGTCGCTGATGATGCGGGCAAGTTCGTCGCGCACTTGAATCTCGGTCTGACCCATGGATCGCTGGGTGATCCAAACGAAGCTGCGCGCCACCACCAAGAAGCACTGCGCTTGGCGATCCGACTCAACAGCACGTATGGACAGAGTCTGGCGGTTGGGAATCTGGGGCTTCTCGCCAGCAGACAAAATGATTTGGATACCGCGATTGCCTGCATGGACCAGCATCTGCAGCTCATTCAGTCTGTGAACGATCGCCCCGGTGAAGTATTCACCTGGATTCAGCTGGGCTTGCTTGCGAGTCGAATCGGTAACCATGAGAAAGCTGTGCGATCTTTCGACCAGGCGTACAAGCTCGCACAGGAGCTCGGAGAGGTCGGCACCATGAAGCAGTGTGGCTGCTACCTCGGAGTGGCTCGGGCTCGGCTGCAGATGGAGACGTACGTGCGGCAGCTCTCGACTCCCTTACTGCCTCAAAGCACAACCTGATGCGCCTACGCTCAGCACTGAGAATGCTATGAGGCAAATCTGCATATAAAAAAGTTCAGTAGTGATAGGGGCGACATGTATATTCCTGATTCACCCTGTGGACGGTGTTCACTTTATACAACAGTGTCTCTGATCTCGATCATCTTGATGACTCCGTCACGATTTGCGTTCTTGTCGCTCCCAGGCTTGTCTCCGACGTACGCCAAGATGTTCTTGCTCGGGTGCCAGCAGAGGTACTGCAGCACGTTCTGGAGCGCGATGGTCACTGCGGTCTCGCCCGTTTCCGTCTCGACCACGATGAGAGTTGTGTCCTCCATTCCGATCGCCAGAAACCGTCCATCGTGGTTGAATCGAACGGTTCGGATGCTTGACCTAAAGTATGACAGCAAGATTTAGTCCATTTAATGTGAAAGGTGATGCTATGAACGCGAGAACCGCTGGTCACTTACGTTGTGACAACAAACGTCCGCACACAGTAGAGCTCTTCCAGGTCCCAGATGCTCACGAGCGAGTCGATTCCTCCCAGTGCGACGTATCTGAACACAAACGATGAGCATAAATCAGTGAAGGGATCACGATACCAGTGTTGATGATACAAAACGCACAACTCACCTTCCAGAAGGATGGAAATCGAGGCAGAAACAGCTTCCGGCATGGGCGACCACCTGACACGATTATACACGTAGCGGCTATTAGCCAGGTACCAGACGGCTATCGCTTTTGCTCCTTGTAGACCCACCTTGTGCACATTTTCGAGGTTCGGATTGCCCTTTTTCTCTGGCACAATGCGCATGATCTCGAACGTGCCGTAGCCTGCGGGGTGACCTACACGTGAAAAGATGAGCAATCGACGTGGTAAGCATCAGACAGCGTTACATCCACACAAATCCTGTCATGAAGAGCCCTAGCTGTCGCTTCATACCTGCAGCGACAAAGAGGAAGCCCGACTTGCTGAACTGCACCTCGTTCACCTCGTACGGGTTGACCACTCGGCGCACCACACGGTTCTTGCGCGTGTCGATGAGCGTCACGCAGTCCAAGTTGCTCACAGCGATGTACTTGCCGTCGTAGCTGTACACAATGTTGAGCGCCTCGCTCTGGAGAGAGATGCTGTGCGCAATCTTGCAGGTCTTGACGTCCCAAATGCGCACGGTCTTGTCGGCGCCGGTGCTCGCCAAACGGAGCGGGTTTGTCGGGTCCCACGCCAGCGAGTGGATTGAGTCGGTGTGTCCTCTCAGCTCATTCGGCTCCTGGTTCTGTGTGTAGTTAACATACAGGCGTCAGTCGTAAGTACAACCCATGTGCTTCAAAAAGCGATGGAAGAAGCACCAACCAACAAGCAAACGCACCGAGTCGACGAACCAGATGCGGATGGTCTTGTCGTTGGAGCCGGACGCCAGCAACGTGCCATTCACATTGTACTCGAGCGCGTATACTTTGCGCGAGTGGCCGTACATCTCCGGCAGCTGCGCCATGCTCACGGCGGCGGACGCGCCGCCTGCACCAAGGGACTCCATCTTGTCTTGTTTTGTTGTGTGTTATCGTACGATAAAAATGAGGCCACTCTGTAAAGTACGATGTCGGCAAATGCAACATTTGTACTTTGAGGAGCATAAGCCTACCGGTTATGATTATTCATGACCGGTACGATACTCCTCATCTCCGGTATTGCATGTGAGTATCATAGGTACGACAATACCTACACGATTTCACAATGTTATTAACCGTTGCTTGCCAGGTTAACCTTTGATTGTCAGGCTGTTATTGAGCTCTGAAAAGCGCGACTGACCCAGTGCCTGGGGCTGCGCTCGCCTCTTGTCCAGGCGCCGATGGCGGGCGCGCAGGCGAGCGACTTGGTTATTGTAGTCGCGCGTGCAGTGAACTTGGCTTCATCTTGTGCGCGCTGCTCTCCCCCGATGCCATTCACGCGCACGTCCAGCGGTTCCGAGACGCTAAAAGTTCAGCGGCATCTGTGAACCTCAACTTTTTCTGCCGCACGCAGTGTACCACGCCCAGCGAGCGCGAGGCACAATGACATGACAAGCTGGCGTCATACTATCGAGAGATCGGTGTGGACCCGGCTAAGATGACGCAAGCTGGTGCGCGACGCATGCCGTTCGATGAGACTAGTCTCACCCTCGTGCAAGAGCCCCGCCCCAAGGTTGTGAGCTTTCATTTCGGGCTGCCAGCGCGCCCCGGGTGGTTCGAGGCGGTGAGAGCTACGAGTGCGCTGATATTGTCCTCTGCGACAACTGTTCGTGAAACGTTTAAGAATGAGCCAGGAGTCGCTAATAGGATGCCATGCTCCCCTTTAGTTCTAGCACAGCCATGGATCGGCTGCTCAACGAGCGGATAAATCTATCGGTGTATCCGGAGTCAGTCTCGCCCCAAGCACGCAAAATAACGGTTTGGAGCTCTTGCTTGGTCTCAAATTGCCTTCCGCCGTTGTAGACCCTACGAGCGAGCATATACCACACGTTCTCGACCGAGTTCAGGTCTGGACTTAGCGTTGACCACCCCATGATAGTCATGTCGCACTCGGAAAACTAGCTGATATGTAAAACGGGCACTGTTACACAACAGTCCCTCTAACATGGCTTGCATGCTTGTACGTCTTGAGGAAGTGTCTCGACTTGGAGGGAAGAAGACTTGAGTGCTTGAAGGCAAATTTGCAACTGAATGGAAAAAACTGTTATGGTTCCTGTCGCTATGCCTAATTCGTCTCAAGGGCTCCTAGAGATTTTATGAATAAAACCCACTCATGCATAAATTAACCTACTAAACTGGCACATAAAGCCTTGGGTACAATGAGGTCAACCCACAGGACCTTGAATTTGAAGTCCAATGGAAAGTTCCCTGCGAAGTGGCTGGCTCCCGCCATCACTTCAACTCGTAGTGACGCGTTGGACACGTCGCCAGCGAGGTTTCCCAAAGCAGGATCCATCATTCTGTGCTTGATTAGTACATGTAAAGAACATTCTGCACTGATTAGTACAGAGAATCTTTGTGACATCATTCAGTGACGGAATGACATTACTCGTGCTTATGGGACTCGTTTGTACTGCGATCCCTTTGTTGCTAGTCAACCACAATGCACGTCGAAGGTGATGTGTACCAAACGTTCCACCTTCATGTAATGAGCCCTACCTGTCCCATTATATGGTAGTATAGCGCGAACGGTGGGTGGAAACGTTGTCTTGCTGAAAGGTGGACCCGTGTGGATGCTGTTGCTACACGAAGGGAATGAAATGCTCCTGGAGTGTGCGCACGTACGTTTCACTCTTTTGCTTGCCGTACAGGATGGCCAAGCGAGACTTGCTCTTCATGAAGAATGTGTCCCACACCATTGCCAATCCCCCCC